>WHPZ01586093.1:0-15653 GCA_016617965.1 Macrosiphum rosae
TCGTCTTGCAAGTCAGAGAGAATACGCGTCGCAATCGCGTGCAAGAGAGTCAAGTATCGAGCGTTCACAGCGGCTTGAAGAACAAAATATTAGAAATGTACAAGCTAGCGCTAGGGAATCGAGCTCTGAACGTTCCGAGCACCTTCAAAATCAGAGAGAAAGACAACAGACGTCAACGGTTAGAGGCCATGAATAAGATCTGCTCTAAATGTTCTGCCAAAAAATGGCCCGATGAACCTAATGGTTTGTGCTGTGCTTCTGGAAAAGTCAGTCTCCCCAATATTCACGTTTTACGACAAATGTATTATTTAATGTATCATCTTACAATGTTCTGTTATGTTACATGTTACATCCAAAAAGATTTAAACAATCACAAATTTTTAAGGGCAACGAAGTGCACGGGATCAGCTAGTATTATATATATTAACCAGTTTAAGGACTATTGTTCTTCATATAAACATTTTAATAAGTAAAAAACTACTCGTTTGAAATTTGCTTTTGATACATCAACATTTTTTCAGCAAAAAATCCTTTAATTATTTTAAAGTGAAAAAGGAAGGTTCTCATTTGAAAAACAGAAGTTTATATCACGACTTTCTCAAATAGTTTAAGAAATGTCAAGAAATTGAAAACACGGTCTTTATGATGACGTGATACCGCATGGTTATCTACGTCTTACAAGTGCGTAACATAGAAAATTTTACGCTCAGCAGAAGAGGTGTAGCTATGTTGGTTTAAAAATTAGATCGAATTAACCTTTAATATAATGTAAATATAAGATTATTATCAAGGCAATAAAATAGGTTTTTTTATTATATTTTAATTTTAAAGTGAGTTATGAACATTTTAAGATGTACAAACAATTTACAATTTTAAAATACTCATAACTCGCTTTAATATTAAAATATAATAAAAAAACCTACGTGATTGGTTGTCTAGAATCTAAATAATAATCTTGCTTTTAAATTTTAGAAGATGTCAATTCACTCTAATTTTTTAACTAACAAGGCTACCTGCTACACGTGTTCCGCTGAGCGTAAAATTTGCTATGTTGCGCACTTGTAAGACGGAGACAACAGGGTATCACTTCCTCTTAAGTATATTTAAAATGCCCAAAAATCTGAATTTGAACAAATTCATTATTAAATAAAAAAAAAGGAGGTGAGCATGCTTGGGATCACCTGTATATTAACGACTTAGATACTACCATACAAGTTTACAATTAACATTAGCATTTTACAGCTGTATTGACGTATTGTAATTTGTCATGGTATACAACTATTCCTTGCTGTGGCCTGTGAATAGATTATATTATATTTTATAAGTAGTTGCTTAATGTTTTATTGTTTTTAAGTATTTAACATGAAAACAAAAGAAATGGTTTTTATTGTTTTTAACAAAAGCAGCCTATACAATTGGAGGGAACTAATGAAGTGTCAACAGTACATCGTGACATTTATGGAGAATCTACTCTCTTGTATAAATCTCAAATCACCTTTATTATAATAGATTATCATACATTTTGTTACGATATGTTGTGATTTGTACTACTGCTATATGTAAATACATTTTTTTGTTGGAAAAAATGACAAAATGATCTAGATAACAATAGTGTTTACTGTTTAATAGCCATCAAAATATTCAATAAATCATAACCTAGAATTTTTTCTTGAATGCTCATAATAAAAAACCTTCTGGGTAGTTCCATCGTCGATGATTGAGTAGTAAACAATAATTATAATTTCATTAATAATCACCCTGATGATTCCACTCTTGTGCAACATGTTTTGCCCAACTCTTTGAAATCTTTCCATCTCGCGGAGGATGTTGACCACGCGGTGGTTTTCGTCGTCAACTATTCTGAAAGAGGTTATGTTCACGGAGTTGTATTTAAAGTCTTCTAGATCAAACGTCTCGAGGTCCTGAAATGAAACGGAAATCGGGCCACATTAGATTGGGGGTCGTCTCAGTTGAATGTGACAACGATCCAAGTGGCCGTGTTTCGCAATTGGTAATATTTTTTATTTTATACACTCACGAATGTAGTGAAGAGAAAATGATAGCGGAAGTCGTTCATCTGCAGTTGAAGTATCTGAAAACGAGAAAGGGAATAGCAAATTTAGTATTTCGGTCAGTAAATAGTGTACAAAAATACAAAATAACAACACCACACGAGCCGTGGACTATTTTCTTATCGTTCGAATGAATTCGCGAACGAGACTATTTCGCAGGCGTGTTTTATATATTTTTGGCGTGCGCCAATTGTGTCATCGATATCGAACGCAATTACTGCGACTATCGCACTTGGTGGTTGCGAGTATTTGATTTTTTTTTTACAGGTTTTTATGCCTGAAATCTAATGACGAAAACCGTCTACCTCAGACTTGATAATTCTGATGAGCCGTGTCTTAGTTGAGGCTTTTAGTTTTAAGATTTTTAGGTCGAAATTTTAAATTCTCAGTAGTTTACAAAAGTGCCGTGAAAAACAAAAAAAATTTAACGAAAACCGCGAAATTTTACGCAAAATTGGTTTTTGACAACATTTTTGTTTTGTTGTATTTCTAAAATAAATTACGATAGATATATGAAATTTTCGCTGAATGTTTATACTAACATTTGCTATACACAATTTTCAAATTATGTTGACTTGTTTTGAGCTTTTTACTGACATTTTAATTTTCTGATTTTCTTAGGTTTTTTGCTATATATATAAAAAAGGTTGAAAATTTAATAAGTAAAAGATTTCTTATACATTGCTAAAATGTCAATTGAAAAATATTAAAAATTTACTTGATTTGAATTTTGACAACATTTATCAAATTTAAAATTAAAAATGATTTTGTAGTTAAAAATTTATAAAATGTTCAACTTTTATAGCTAGAATTGTAAATGTAGATATAACAAGGTTCCACGTAAGTATGTTATTCTGTAGCCAAGAAATCTCAAAAATATAAAAACACAGTTTTTTTTTATAGTGATGTTATGTTAAAATTTGGAGAAAATTACATATACAATAACCAAGAATAATGATTTAAGTAATTTGTTTCAATTTTATAATGTTAATTCAACTTACTAGCTACCGTAATAATAACTATAATAAGAAATAAAAACATAAATATAATATAGAATATCCACACTGTCATACCGTCTACGCTCAGCATCATTTTTCGTATACAATGTTATTATATAATTTAATTCAAATTCAATACCATCCATTTTACAGTGACCTACTTGTAACCTACTGTACAGCAGAGAGACATCCACTTATCCACTTTTTTTTCTTTAAATATTTTGGTTTTAAATTTTCAATAGTCCCTAGACGACTATCCCTCGGCTATTCGATCACATGATTACTTATAAACAAATATTGTTAATACATTACTTATTTTAGTTTATCTTTAGTGGGTGTGCACTGTGCATTTATAAAATGTAAAATAACTTATTTCACGACTTCCAACAAATACTAAATGTTTAGTAAATGAAAATAGTATTGAATTATAACAATTTATATTAAATTTTTTTTTTTTTTTTTTTATTGATCGTAAGCCCGGCAACTATGGCCATTAGCTGTATGGTTTGTTTGTAGGTGTATTGTATTGTTGGTAGTAGTAGGGGGAACACGTGTGTGTTGGGTTTTGGCAGAATTTTCAATTTGGGCACCCGTAGGTATCTGCATGCCCGGGTGGGGGATGGCGGCACTTGTTCTCCGGACTTGCCCGAAGAAAAATGCCGCCCAGTGGCCGGGAATCGATCCGGCGTCGGCAGCGTCGCGACCGACGCCTTAGACCACTCGGCCACCTCGTTCCCCTATTTAAATTTCTAGTTATCTATAGCCGTAAATTGTACTGATTTTTTTTTTATTTCAATCTTTGTTATTTGTGTAATATATTATTATACTTCTATATAATGTTATTTATGGATCGTGTGCCTATCTGTTAAAATTTGCACAATAATAAACATAACAAATGGTTGTACGACAAAAACAATACGTATATATCTTATAAGTCTAATGAGACATTATGCGAATTAGGTAAAAACTAAAAATACAATACCTAGTAATAATGTTATGATATACTTTAATTGGTAAATTTAAGTCTGGTTATAATAATTATTCAACTATGGATATTTTTGAAGTATTTTAGATAAAGTTAGATACTTAGGTTAGGTTAAGTATATCATTATGCATGTTATGAACTTTGATTTAAATTATTCCGTGCCAGTGAGATAACGCCAGTCAGATATTCTCAAACGGATAAAATTACCGGATAGAGGGGTAAGACCATTATATGCTAATTGTACCTCTAGTATACGTATTGTACCCAGAGGTATAATTTCCTTATTTTAATACTGGTAACATATTAAAGGTGGTATAATATGTGACATGCCACGAAATGTACCGTTATTTCGGAGAGTGTTTAGCCCCGAATAATTAATTATTTTTGCATTTTTAATAATTTTATGTCGTATGGTTTAATTAAAATGCAATAAAATTGTTATTACACTATACAATGATAATTTAAAAACATTATAGTATATTCGAGTAGGTACCTATTCAATATTGTACCTACCTACAACTTGTTACATACATAAGTAGGTACCCAAACTTATTGTTGCCAATAAAAATATTAAACGCGAGTTAGCTGCACTGTGCTTATCACAATAATATGCGAATGGCGTATATTGAATATTCCTAACTTTCCATAATATACGGTTAAGGGTATATTATTTAAAACGGCACTTTCCATTATACCGCACAAGCCACAAATACGAACCAATATATCGCACAAAATGCATATCTCAATACGGCACCGCACGGCGCACGAATTCATAAAATCTCTCGTCGTCGATTACCGCACGATATTTAAATTTAATTCTACATATACATTAATAGAGATTATTTTTATTAAACGGGTTTTTTTTTTTTTAATATTTCAAGTTAATAATCGTACCTAAAATTTTTTAAAAACAATTATAATGAATAGGTAGTGTATTTTTTCCATTAAATAAATTATAGTTATAAACTATAATCATTATAATAATGAATATAGTTATAAACTATAATCATTATAATAATGATCGTTTTCGTGTTTGTGATAATAATTATTATTTTTATTTATTTATCAATATAATTTAATTTTATAACCTAACCTAACCAAATTATACGGGTTTTATCAACATTTGTCGTGATCTTTACTCTTCATTTTTTAGATACTGAGCGGAGCGATGAATGTATTGATTTTATAATGACGTGTGTTTTTTATAATTTAATTTTAATTTTTATCATTTGTGTCTGTTTACAGGATAAGTAATCGAAATAATGCTTCGATTTTCTACTTCAGGATCATGTTCGATGGGAAAGTAAACCTAGTTGGTGGCCAGAATCGTTGTTCGTATACAATGATATTATATCATTGAATTCAAATTTAATACCATCCATTATACAGTGAATCACTTGTAACACTGTACAGCAGAGCGACATTCACTTACCCACCTTTTCCAAATACGTTTTTGTTCTAAAATAAACAAATATAAGTGTTTCATTACTATATTAGCAAATAATTAAAAAGTTGTATTTCTATCAAATAAACGTATATAGACGTTTCCAGTAGGTAGACGTTTAACTGTATTATAATATCATCTATATTTTAGCAGTTCGTGAATAGGTAAGTCAAGCATGGTTATTCACAATCGTGTAAATAATTCATCTGGACTGATCGTCTACAGTGACAATTTGATATAATTTAAAAAAATTCTATAAATGTTGTGCGTATACTTGGATCAATCGGCGTGGTAATATACAATTTGTGTGGTTTTGACCTACGGGTTTTTCGATAATTAGTGAGGTAACAGGTGACAACTGTTCAAATTATTCGGCTACAGCTCATTTTCGCACGTTTATCTTTTTCACAACCCATTTGCACACAATTTACGAATAATAGAAGCCTTTTTTTCAAAGAAATTTAACCATGTATAGGATGTACATAACCTGCGTCTCTCTAAATTTTAGGATTGGTCATTAATGATGGTGGAAAAATGTTCGGGAAATATTCGGGAATTGTGCACAGTAACAATGTCCGATTTCCTACTTTGCCCGTAAAATATATATTATAGCAATCATCAATTCGATAATTCTTGGTTTCTTCATGATACCGAATGTCCATAAGCAATAATGTATTGTGTGTAAATAAATAGAAAAACACAATGAAAAATTACCGACAAAATCATAAATCATAACATGTATACTTTACGTTATTAGGAAAAATTCACAATTGTCAATTTTATACAATTTCCGATTTTTGTTACCATATCAACGATAAATAACACTGCGGACTATCATGACATGTGTACGATTTATCGAGATATGTGTTATTACTATTACTATGTGTCTATGTATACCTAGTAACTTATTCGGTTTAAGTATCATTATTGTTATTGGGGGTTGGATGAGTGATATAAAATATTGTATAATCATAGTAGGAACGGGACTATAAATCTCCATTATACCAGGGAACCGGGCTACTTTTTTAGGCCAATTATGAAATTTTGTACTAAAAAAAAAGGTGTGGGGAGGGGGAAGCTAATGCATTACTTTGAAACCAATATGTGTATATTTGTATACACTTTTGCATATTATTTGTTTCTTATGATTTTTTTATTCATAGTTTTTTATTTAAAATTTGATTGAACATCCTTATAATATATAAATGGATTCACACTCTGGCTCACTCTTCAAAGTCGAATGTAAAATGTATTATATAATAGAATTTTAGAATAAAAGAATACAATCTATTATTTATTTGTAGGTAGATTGAAGTACTAATCTGGTGCTTACAGTTATTAATGCACATAAGTTCAATATATACCAATTAATGCTATATAAAAGTTGCAAATATTATTTGTACTAATATTATATACTACATTTTAATTAAACCAATACTACGATTAAAATAGTATGGTTGCCCAACGAATCTAGAAAATTGTCTACCGAAATAAATCTCCACAGTTAATCAGCAGGGCAGTGAATTCAATGTACCTATTATAAAACCTTAAAAAACGCATTTATAATGTCTAAAAAATGCAATAAAATATGCACTTAAAATGCAAAAAATACAATATAAAACTCCAAAAATTATAGTATAAAATGTACTTAAAATAGTTTTTAATTTAATTTTTACATTTATGATATTATATAGGATATTATACATTAGTAAATTACAGTTTATGTACTTACAAAGTACGAAGTTTCATAATCACCAAAAAAATGCACTTTATTACAAATTCACATCATGGAGTTACCTTTCAAATGTAAATTTTAGTTGCGTGATAGTCACTATGACATATAAACGCTTGGTTAGTGCTTAAATCTCCAGCAGTAGAGATTCATTTCGGTACCTAGACAGTAGACACTTTTCATGTATTGGAATCATGGGTCGATGGGCAACCATACTACTTATAACCAGTTGCGTATGTTAGCCCCTTTTTATAACAAATAATTATTTTATTTTCATAAATGGTAATCATTAATTGTCTCTAATCAACATGTATTTTTTAAATGCTTTGTTATTTAAACGCTCAACGCCAAATGGCCAAAAACATAAATATTACAAAAAAAGAACATAGATAATTCATATACAAAACTGCCATGTTTATGGGCAACCACTTGGCTTTATGGGCGAGATAATGTCTTGTGTTTTAGCCACGAGTGTTGCGTATTGTCATTTATAGTATTTGATTAAACTCTGATCAGAATAATTATTTATTCAATAAGATTATATAAGCTTGTAAGATAATTAAAAAATCCTAAAAAATATTTTTTTTTGACAGAAATTTAAATTTTTGTATTTTGAACAAGTCCTTTTTGGATACACTAATAAGTAATAATATAACTAAAATATTTTCAATATAACGTGTTTTCTGATATTATTATTTTTAGATAATATTATTATGTCAAATGTTCGAAGATTTTTTCATGGACGAGTTGATTTGTGTGGTAAACTGGTAAGTAAAGTATTATATTGTGGTTAACTGTTAATAATTTTATACCTACATTTAATTGAAAAGACAAAAGGGTGCAGGTTGACATTCTGCATGCAATAACTATATTATGTAAATTACTTACATACATATTTAATATATTATATATATACCATGTGTTTACGATTTAAGCAACTTGAGAAAAACTTTTAAATTCACGGGATTTTTTTATTATCCATTCGCTTAGTTGATATTCCCAAGATGGTCTACTAGGAACCGTTATGATATTAATAAATCGTTTGCTTTCGGCAAAATATACAATATACTTGCGCATAACGATTCGGCACTGTCGTCGCCCACCTGGTTTTATTACGCACATAGTTATAGGCACTGGGGCGGCGAACTTGACATTTTTCACAGGCTTTACATTAATATTTCACAAACCCTGTAGCACCAATAACCCGGTAATGGCATTCACTGTAATATTTGTAACTACCTGTCCTAGTTATTAATATGAATATAGGAACCAACTAAGTATCACCTATTAGCCATTTCCCCCACCACCCCTTCAAAACTCGGAGGTGGCTGCCTTTCGATTACCTCCTTCGCCACGCCACTGGTTATAGGGTTATGTATACAACATTACAACGATGTACTTATACGAGGTCCGACTTCCTATTTTTTTTTCACCGTTACCCCGGATCAGTGGCGTTCTCAGGAATTTTTGATGGGAGGGGGCTATATCTACACTTGAAAACGGGCACGTAAAAAAATGCCATTGGGGGGAGGGGGGTTAAACCCCATGACCCCCCATTATTGCGTGAACAAATTATAGTTTATTCATCATAAGCCTAAATAACCATTTAAGTTGTTTGCCAAATTTACATGGAAAACAGAACGTATAGGTACTGTTTAAAAATATAAAACAAAAAATTAGGTTTCGATTAAATATGCATTTATGTTTATAATATTATACTTATACTGGCAGAATCGATGTTATTAGTAGAATATAGGAATCAATTACAATTTTCTTAATTTTTATTATATTAATACAAAAAAAAAAAATAAAAAAAATAAGCAAACAATTATTAACAATGTATTATAGGTGTTTGATAACAAATTTATCTAACAAATCTTTTATAACCGTTAATAATAATTGTACTTGAACTTAATACAATTTATAAATTATATTGGTCTTTTTTATTTCTTTAATATTTTAAATAGAAAGATAATATTACCTATATAAATGATCAAATGATGCAATACAAATGTAAAATAACGAATAATATTTTTTCGACATATATAAATCTTGACAGGTTAGGATACATTTTCGGGATCCGTTCTAGTCTGGACACCCATGGGCCTATGAAGTCTTGTTTATATTTTAGCTTTTAACTAGTAAATAGAGAAAATGATTTGGGAGCTATAATATTAAATATACTAGGTAAGTACTTACAATAGTTATATCATGGGAATATTTTTTAGGCGTTCCTATAGGGTTACAATAACAATGAATAATAAAAAAAAACATTTGTGGTTTTTTATTTATTTTTTATATGTTCCTTATTCTTCACACAATCTAAAAACTATTTAAAAAGGTTTAATGAGTATTCAGTACATAAAGTTGAGTATTACTTATTATAGCCTAGGTACTTACTCTTAACAAAATTAGGTACACTTTGTGTGTTTGCTAATCATTAATTTCATTTAATATTTCTAGAATTTGATTTATGCAAATATTTAAAAACTTTAAAAGTGAGTTTAAATTTAGTTTTTATTTTAATAAATTGTAATAATATTATTTACTTATTATTACTGTAATATAAGATTTAATGTTTGGACAGGAGGCCTATTATAAAGAAGCACAAGAAGTACAAATATTGAAAGTAATTTGAAAAAGTATTTTCCGATATATCTGGGTGCCCAAAGTAAGTAGCTAGTTAGGATTTATTAATTTTCGGTAAATATTCGATTTGAGATAAGCCATACAAATAAAAACCAATTGAATGAGTGGGGAAAATACCAAATAATTTCAAGCAGCAGGCTTCCACATGGCTCAAAGGGCTCAAAGGACTTAGTTTTTTTGTTAAAAAACATGTATTTCCCAAATTGCAAATCACAGATGACATATAATCATGGCCGTATTATATATTTGAGTATCTAATCTTATAAATATCAAATTGTGTCTGGTATTCACACTTTGTGCTATTTTTTGTTTTGTACTTGGTTATAGACTTATAGGCATATTAAAAAATTAAGTTTACTAAAAATTGAAAACAAATTATCAGTAGAAAATATAAATTCGTTATATGCCTCTTACACACAAAGAAATATTAATGTAATGGAAATCCTCAAAATATTGAGAGGGGGCATAAAAAATGATATTTTTAATCACAGCAATCAATATGTCTTAACTTCACCCCGAAATGTTACTAATAAATTCTGAGTCAGTAAAAACAAGAAGAAATTTACTGATTTTTGGGTCTGAATTATACAGGTATTTTCGGATCACACCAGAGTTATTCAACTGTAGTACTGTACAACTATAGATCGTCAGCGTTTCTCCGCCTATAGGTGCTTTCCAATTATTCATTTTTTCAATCCTAACTATCCTATAAATTATAATTATTTATACAAAAGTGGGTACCGATCTGCTGTTAAATAGTTGTCAAGCATATCGTTGTTATAGATATGTTATATTTGAATTCAATGATAAATCATTGTATACGAAAAATGATTTAGAATGGAGACGTTGTGTCAGCCTAGCAGTAGTGTACCCAGAATTTTGCAATGTGAGGGGAAGACAAAGTAAATCAGAATTTGATATCCGTTACCTTATACTATGTCATTATTATTATGTCGCTTAATCCAGTGGAGTATACATATTTTTTGTAAGGGAGGGGGGTGATCAGAAAAAAAGTTAAACTTTGGTACCTGAACATAAAAATAATAAAAGAGGGTAATTGAATGTCGGTCCGCTGTACAGTAGGTTACAAGTGGGTCAATGTATAATGGATTATATTAAACTTGAATTCAATGGTATAATATAATTGTATAACCACTAGCTTCCCCACTCCACTCACAATCTAATACCTAACAGAATATAGGTAATATACTAATATAATATTTTATTTAAAAACGACAAAACCACAAACAATTAAACCAGGGAGCGTCTTACTCTTTTGAGGTTTGCTAATGCATATCTACCTAAAATTGATCAAGATTGTAATTTGGGTTAAGGGGGCTGCACAGTAGTAGATTTTAAGGAGTACTATTTAGGCAATTCATGGGACATATAAATTAATACTGTATCTATGTGTGAGTAGTAAATGAACATTAGTGTGCGTAATCCGTTATCGTTTCCGAGAATCGCTGAACGTTTGGTCGGGCAACAGCGCCGGAAGCAACTCTCACACGCGCACATTCATGTCAATACATCGCGAAAAATGAAATATATTCTTGTTGACTATAAAACTAGTAAAAGCGGCAGTAAATTAATCATACTTCCCGAAGTTCGATTATAATTTCTAAAAAATGGTTGAATTTATAAACTTCTAGACTATGCTTCTTAGGAAGCACTTTTTTTTATTTAAAATCAGATGTACCCAAAATAAATACAAATGTAATGCAATTATTTCATGGGATTTCTAAAAAAAAAAAAATGGTTACTTTAAGGTCTTTTTAAATTGAAAATTGACTTCCTAAGAAACCTAGATATTTTATCAGTGAATTCATTCATGTATAAAAAATTTAAATCGGACATTCCTAAGTATGTGTAATTTATCACCGCATATTGGTCTAAAACGTATGAAAAATAAGTGAGCTGCAGCCCATTTAATTTAACTTATTTGCGCTAAGCAAAAATAATTTTTTTTTGAAATTGGTCTTATGTATCCAACACTATGACTATATGATATTATTATTCAATTATTTGAAAGAAATATAAAAATGTTTGGATTGTATTAAATCTTTGTGTGTGATTTAGGATTTCAAGATTTATTTTATATAGGTACACTATATTTTATGTACTTAAAATGTAATTTATAACTCCGGAGTTCTCTCAGTGGAGCTTAGCATTTTCTAAGAAAAATACAATTTTATTTTTGGATATAATAGTGTCTAAAAATATTAAAATTTAAGCAATTTAAGCACTAACTTAGAATTATTAGATAATATACTATTTTATAAAATGTATATTAGATTATTGTATGTAAAATATAAAGACCCTAATTGGCCTAATTTCCGAGCGTAGCAATCAAATTATTTTTTTATAATAATATTTTTTGGTCTTCCTAGTTGTTAAGCTACCTTTCAAAAAGTTGAAACGATGCTCCCGAATTAAACAATTATAGAACATAATTAAATTTTTTTTTTTGTCACTTTATCGATTATTTCTTCAGCTCTAATAGGAATATGTGTTGATAGGTAGAACCCCTACTAATAAAATTGATAATACACAAAATATTTCTTGAAAACCGTTTTCAGAAACAACAGGTACTTTGCCTTTTATTAAATAAGATTTATACTATATTGCGGACGATGTTTGGGGGGTACTGAAGCCCCCTTAGCCAGTCTCCTGGGTACGCCACTGAAGCCTAGTAAACTTGTATAAATAACCAAATTTAAAAGTTAAAAATAAATTAATAAATATCGAAAATATCTCATGGCTATATACGAGTATAGCGTAATTTTCCGGAGAATTTTTTCATTTTGATATAGGTAGTACCTAAAACTTGTTGGAAACCTTCTATTCAAATGTATAACGTTAGCTTTGGCTATAAATAGTTCATTAAGAGTCAAAATTGTTTGAAAATTTTACCCTGTTTGGAAAATCCTAATATAAATATTTGGTGAAAATTTCAAGGTATACTACGGTTATAAATTGTTGAGTTAGACCAAAAAAATAAAATTGATTTTTTCAACATTTTATTTTGAGTAAGAAATTACCACTTTTTTGTTGATCTTGACGCATTCTAAAAGTACATAGAATTTTCAATTTTGGCTTCTCAAAAGTACCTACAATATTCACTTTTATATTAGAATAGCCGCTGATCTTGAAAATCGGAGCATTTTTACTATCGAAAACGGAGAGGGAAAAAAAATGCACACACATCATTGTAAAATCAATAAATTCTTTCGCTCCACTTAGAATCTAATATATTTGAAAATGTCACTGCCCTATAGGTCCGTGTCACTATTAGGCCCTATGCCTAAATACGCTTCGGCTGAATGTACAGTAGTCGGACGCGCACACGATGGCAAACCCGTCGAGACCCTGTATGTTCACCTTAATGGATTACGACAGTAATATGTTGATATAGATTATAATAGAAATTTTTCTTTTTAAAGTTGCTCTTCGAATGTATGTTTTCAAATATTGTGTTACATTTTTACTGTAGATATATCATATATGTATAAAAGATAAAAATAAAGTTCAGTACGAACTACTATACGAAAGCGAAGTATGTTATCATGTTTTTCTTTTAAAAGGACATTCAATTATAATGACTAGATATTTTTACGTGCAACTTATACCAGTTGGTAGGTATAGCTAGGTTTAAGAATTTCTCCGAAATTTATAAATGAATGATATTTTTTGTCCACTTATTATTTATACACGTTGTGCACTAATGGGATTTCAACCGAACGTATTCACCGTGCTCCTTCTAATGAATAAATTATTATGCAACCATACCAGCTTAAAACCCAACAGGAAGTATTATCACCTGTAATATCGAGAATATTATTATTGCATTAGGTTATGTTCACGTATAACCTATAATGTTATTATTTCGATAAAAACCGTTCGGAAAATAATGAAATTCCACCACGGACATTTCAGCGTTACGGTGCACCTATATAGGTATATTATAAAAATAAAACCGTTCGTTACCCATTTCGTTTTACCGTCTCTCCGACGATTTCCTGCGGAACATAATCACGATTTTTAACTTATCAAACAATAAGGGTTGTAGACGACGACATTCGCTGTTAGGTATACCGCCTACTTCCCGATTACAATTGCTGCTGCAATTGTCCAACGGAAACGGTTCGCGAAACGGACTCGGAGCACGTCGAAAGGTTATCGTTGTAGGCTGAGTAGACATTAGACATTCGTAACCGGGACCAATACCAGTGCGAGCATACCTATGCGTAAAGTTTTATTCGGCGGTCGTGCAAAAGGGAACGAAAAATATATAAAACGTTTGACACGGAACGACGCAAGGGCGCCCCCCCCCCCCCGGGAACGGCGAGTTGTACTCTTTTGAAATCGGCCGTTGCTGGATTTACAACGCAATCATTTCCTGCAATTCAGATCGTTTGAAAAAAAAACAGACGGTCAACATGCGAACATTTAATGTAGTTTTCGAGCGCTCGTGCGCGCGTGTGTATTACCTACTATTACGCGCGAGTCACCGATGATGCCACTTGCCTCTACCGTGAATCTATAGTCTATACTCTTCATGTTGTATAATTTAGCGAATTTCGATTTATTGTGCACACAGCACACTCATAACAAATGATTTTATCTCGGTAAGTTGAGTGAACGAAAGTTTGTTTACTTTTCAGATACTAGCCTGTTTATATTATTAGACTGTTTGAGAGTTGATAAATATTTTAACAACAATTTGCACAGCACATACATCCGACCACCCATATGCACACACACACACACACACACACACAATTGTGCGAGTGTATTCGATGTTTGTTCGGCATAAATAATAAATGTATAAAATAATAATGAGTATTAAAAAAAACCTCATAAAACCACTTGTATTAAAATGTAATACGCATACAATAAAGGTCATAGGAACGCCCACCCACCCGAGCCGTGGTAACGAACCAATAATTTAGTGGCGCCGGAAAATTATGTGGCTGAAAATATGGATGCAAAAAAATAAAGGGAAAAACGTCCAACACTGACGACGTAAATGATGCGTATAATAACAATGATGTGATCGGTTGAAATTGAACTTCTGCCGCTGCACAAGGCGGCCTGTGCTGGAGTGACGGATATGTCTGTTGGTATTTTAATGATAGTGCGTGTAATTTTATGCCACCGCTGTCGCTGAGCAGAGCAAGCAGAATAAACGGGGGAAAAATATAATAATAATAATAATAATAATAATAAATGTCGGTGGCAGTGGGTGAAAAAAATAACTGCTAATAATAAAATAATAATTCATGTGCTTTGTATTCTCTCGCAGTGGCCGACGTAAAAAGTACGGTTTTTTTTTGTTTTTCAACATTCGTCGTCATATTATTTATAACATTATATAACATTATAACATTATATTTTTTGTTATTGCATCACATGCGGCCATTATGTGCGTGAGTTTGTGTGTGTTCTCGTTTGCACATCAAAAGTGCTGTTCTCACTGCGAAGACATTATTAAACGTATAATATGTCCACGGGTCACATGCTACTTGTTTCTTGAACGCGGGCTTTATCTTCCCGAGACGACTTGTCGTAATATTAATGTTAATATTCGTACCCGTAACATATTGGCAACGATTATTACGATGGTCGTATACTCGTATACTGTATTTTGCAGACCTTTGTCAATAACCGGAGCTGGCCATCCAATACCATCATTGTACTTACATAATATTATGATATTCATCTCAAAAACCCAAAATAAATCGCTGCCTAACCTTTTTTTTTTTTTTTTTTT
>WHPZ01586096.1:0-39229 GCA_016617965.1 Macrosiphum rosae
TACTTATTTTGATACACTTTGACCACTGTGGGTAAAATATCAACAAAAAAAACGCCTCACCATTCGAAGTTCTCGTCGTCCACCACGAGCAACGTCAACAAACGGTCTTTGCTCACTCTTTGTTGTCTTCGTGTTGCTGCCGCGTCTGTTTCCATATGGTACATGTTTAGGACAAAACACAAACAATACTGTTATTACTTATTAATATAACAGGAGAGACTTGTATAAACGTTGATTTCTGTTGAAATTAATTTATAGACAACGATACGCACCCCGTCGCCCGATTTTCAAGTGGATTTTCATATTTTGAAATTTGAATACATTTAAAAATGAAAATTACTTACAAGTGGACCAACGGTCGGGTACCATTATTAGTATAATGGCGTAGTTATACGAAATTAAATAGATAAACTCGTTCGTACTCGATAGGACCCAGATTAGAGTCAGATTTTTCGCCGTTAAAACTTATAAGATTATTTATTATTTATTGTGCGCAAAAAAGTTTTTAGAGTTTTAAAAACATTAATATAAATTTTATATAATGGACTTTACAGTTTACAGTTTACAACAATAATAACTTGGCCGTATAAAATGATATCGAACAATTAATAAATACGAAACTGCACAATCAATGATTTCTTTTTTTTATGATGAAAATTTTGTATTTCAAACAGGTCTATTGGAATATTGTAGACCTAGTGACTATAGTGGTCTCCACTGGTCCATGCAAAACTGGTTTTAAATAACAATACATTATTTATGGACGCGTGGCTTAAACCCTTTATCGTGACCATCGTACCACTCGATTATACGCATACATATTTATATGAACATAATATTTACACGACATTAAATTATTATAATATAAACATGACAATAATGCCACAAAATAATTATACATATTATTAAAATTTTAAAATAACGCATATTTCGTGTACTAGATTCTTATCTGGCCTCATTGTTTTTTTTTTATATACCCACGAGCTTTATCCGAAGGGAATAAAGTGAAACTGATTTTTGGGGTGGGTTTAGGTATATTTTTTTATTCATAATACTATTGACTATAAATAGATACTAAATACTATATAATATGTATAATCATTGATAGCGTATGAAAAAACATTTCTAATTTGTGTGTTTAAAACCGTATTTCTGGTTTGAATTTATCAAAATTGATAAATTTATGTTAAAAAGTAACAGATAGCAATATAGCATATTTTAGAAGAATATGCAAAGTTCGTGGTTTTTTAGCTAATTTATTATAGTTTGATTGTTTTCAATTATAATATGTTATATTTGCATACAGTTTAATATTTTGTTAAAATCGTTATCACCAAAAAGGGGAAATAAATTCATACAAATGGGTGTATTAAATAATGATAATGTATTACAGTTATTATCAAATTATATGAATATTTTTAATTAAAATTAACGACCGTGTTATCTGCAGTAACCAGTGTATGTATGTAATGTTGAGAAAATTCACGACTGAAACTTTCTTTTGTAAACTTTCTAGAACTTATAATTTATGTATACATTATATAGAAACAAGAATCTACATAATATCGAATCACAAAAACGAAATGTTACAGATTCGTTATAAGTAAACAGCGATTAAAACAAATTGAAATAAAATTAAAAATAAAAACGTTTTACCATCATCAATTATTTAAATACAATGTAGTATACTATATAACGTAATAACGTATACCTACCTACGTTGTTTTTCACCAAATTACATCGGGTAGGTGGTTTAAACAGATAGGTATGCTCGGAATATAATAATATGGATAGATTACAGAATTTAAAGCACTCGAAAGCAATTCGAAAATGGTCTTTTCTATAGTTGGATAGGTACCTATAAGGTGTTTTAAAATGTATCATAAGTGATTATAATAGCTCCACGTGCGCAGCCTCAAACAAATTTAATGCCGATTTTCGACGTGGATTTGACACACAAAAGCGGTAGGTACTTTAATATATTGTCTGGAATACAATATAGTATTATTATTTAGTTTTTCTCGCAGCACAATAATATTGCAAGGAGATAACTAACGTTACGTAAAATCGATAATCCCATTATTATAGGTACTCAAAACGGACGAAGGATGTTATTATTTATTGGATTAAATCGAATTGTTAGTAACAATAAATAGTTCTTAAAACTAAATGGCGCTCGTTATACTATGGGATATTGATATTATGACAGGAACAAAGCGAAATGTAACAATACGGTTTTAAGTATTTTAGTATTAGTTTTCAACTAATACTTTTCAACTTATGATAATTAATTATTAGTCGATCGCTTGACAATGATACGTCGTAGTAATTAATCCTATTCGTATTCGAGTGTTAGAGTGTTTTTTTTGGGTCAAAATGTGTCCGTATAAAATGTACCCTTGTCTATCCGTATAGTTGTTATAAAGCATACACGACCAGGTACGTTCGTAATTCATTATTATTATACAAACACCTCTAGTATCAGTGTGCAGCGATGTTCGCGAGAATGCGATTCCACAGTATAATAATTAATTTATGAGGTATTTCTACCTTATAGTGAGTTAGGTTATGTTTAGGATAAAATATGTTAAGTCAAAGTATTAAGGATACCACCTATAGAGGTAGCAACTAACATTATTTCAGATTCCAACCGATTAGATATGCAGACAACGGTACTGCAGCAAATATATAGTTTTCGAGGTTTTCGTATAATTAATAACTCCATAAAAAGTAATTAAAGCTGAAAAGTTATTACATTGGAGCTAAATTACAGACAAAATATACGGACGAAAAAAAAAACTAAAAGAATACATTTAAATTACTAAAGTATTTAATAATTTTTCAACTTTCAAAAATATTTGCGAAACTTTGTGTGACAAAAAAAACACATTCTCTTCCCATATTTATGATACGATTATGCATATTTTATTCAAATTCTTTGTATTTGTAGATATGCTATTCAGAAATTTGTACTACGACATGACAGTTACAATTCATTTTATTTTATTTGATAAATATAATATATACCTAAACAAATATTTTATAAATCTGACCATAGAATCTGTTACATGAAAATCATTGTTTGTTGTTTAAATTAATTGTGATGTTAATTAAATAAATATAAATTTATTTATCTATTTGGATAAAATGAAATATTGGGGAAATTTACATTTTAGGTCCCCACAGAAAAACAATATTACACGCAGTGACAGTTTGATATATATTCTACTAAATCGTCAAATCACAAGTTGAAAGAGAAAATCGTACTTTTGAAATGCTGGGATAAACCATGAATATATTATTATAGGTACTATATATAAGTATATAGAATATTGCGTGTCGGTTAGTCATATTATAAATAGGTAGGTAATAACAATTAGACATGGACATAAAAATTGTCTACGGTGAAAAATGTGGATAAATGCTACACCCACAATAACCCGGCCCGATAAGTAATATTACGAGATATTAGTGATGTAAGATTTCATAAATTTAATTTTTGAGAAATTTCTGAAACGTATGTCATAAATAAATTAGGTTTTTTTTAAAAAAAAATACAACTTTAATTTATTTATCGGTCATTGGACATTGGTCTAGTAAAATTAGATTAGATAATATGATAATCACAGCGTTGCCGTTTGATCAAAACTAAAATATAGTTACCTAAATAAAAACTATCGCTAAAATATTTTCTCACGAAAATTCTTTAGGAAATTTCCCATCTACGCGTTACTATACGAGCAGTGGCGTATCCAGGGGGTTTGGGGGTTTTTACTTTTTTCCCTAAAAAATCTGTACGCACGAAAACTGTAAAAAACTTGGTTTAATTTATAATCAAAGCCCCCCCCCCCACTCCCATAATCCCGGCTACGTCACCGAGTCTACGAGATGTATATACTCACACTTGATGTCGTTGCTGATCGAACTGGCCTTCTCCTTGGCCGCGTCCGTCAGCGATTGGACGCGCTGCAGTATCGAGTCTCTCGTCTTGGCCGGGCTGGTCGGCGCGCTGATGGTCCGGTTTCCAGGCTGCTGCTGTTGCTGGAACTCCAGTCGCATGTCGGCCGCCTCGGACGCCGGCGTGGCGGCCTGCGAACGAGACGGTTTGGACGCGTACTGCCGCTGCTGGGCGCGCTGCTGCGACTGCGTGCCCTGCGCCGCCGGCGGCCGGTCGGTGGGCGCCATCGACGGGTCGGCATCGTCCGCTTCCGAGGATAGGTCTCCCGAAGAGAACCTGCAAAACCACAGCGGACGTGTGTTATTACAGAACTCTTCGGCCACGCGGTCCCTTCTCGTCTCGAAACAGATATATCCGTCCGTCTACGTTTCTCTCACGTTTTTTTTTTTTTTTTTCATCGAACGCGCACAAAGGTTTATGCGGACAGACTGCCGTCGATTGCGATATCGTAAGATTTCAGAAATTCAATAGTTATTCGAGAAATTTCTGAAATTGCATTTTATTTTTTAACAGAGCTTATTTTTCTACATGTAGAGATTTGACATATTCATTATTCAATGGACTATGAAGTGTATTTCATAACGATATAATTTAACGTTTGATACGGACTACTATAACATTCACAGTACCTATATTGCTATTTTATCAGAACAAAATTAATATAATTAAAAACGAATAATACAATTTTGTCTTGGCAATTTCTAAAATGGAAACATCACTAGCCGTCGACCACCGAAGAGGGGGAGAGTCGAGAACCCCGTGGTCGAGAATCATTGCGATCTATATAATATAATCACAGCAGAAAAAACGGAAGCTAGAGATAATATCGATCCGGATGTGAGGAAAAAAAATCTATAGAAATATTTTTGTTCGTTTAACTTCCGACGATTACAAAAACGGTTTGATCGTAAAATAAATATAATCGATCTCCCAATATTCAGCTGACCATATCTGTTTTTATAATAACTGCAGTACACAGAAACTGTCAGCAACATAATATTATACATTTCGCGAATTCATCATTTAGCAGTTTTTCATTCATTCGTTTTATTTAATTTGACATTATTTACGGGATAAACATTACATTTACCGATAACCTACATACATAATATTATATGTAGGTACGTCGGTTGTCGGTACTAGTACGAGTTTTGTCGGATAAAACCTAGGAAATCACCCTTTGCGTCAATCAATGTTTTACAAGTGGCATATTTTAACCGTAACATATTTTTATCGCATGCTATACGCATATTTGAATTGGAGCAACTCATATATGTATAATGTATATAATATTATGAATAAATAAATGTCATAGAAAGCTGTGGCAGTGCAGGGGTGGTATTTTTCTCAGAGGAAGGAAACTTCTGAGCTCACGATATGTGTAGTATTATGATTTATGGCTGTACACGGACTACAGGGAAACGTCGACTGAAAATCTGAAAAAGTCAAAAGCGCCTGTACAATAGTATTTAGCACCCGTAATTAATAACTAGACATTAGTCATTATTACTCATTAACGTATCGTGTTGTGCCTCGTTATTGCGGATTATGAAATCCGGAATTTAAGCACCGAGATCCTGCAATATTTTTCTTTTTTATGTTTAAGTTTAATGTATAAGACCGATAAATTAATTGTTTCCCGTTTAATCGTCAAATCTGTCGTGAAATGTATACATACTATTATAAATATGCGACCAAACAATAATTGGATGTGAAACGTGAACGGGTGATTTATATTGTTTCATTAAATCGGTCTCTTTTTTCGTCTCAGAATTCACCATGCATTTTTATACTTGAGTGCTGACTGCTGACATTAATTAGTAGTGAATTAGTGACGTTTGGGCAACTCCCATGCCATTATCATGCTCAAATGTTATTTATGAATGTTACACTATAATTTATACGGTATAAGTTTAACACCAATTCGTATCACGTTGTACTGCTTCGTTTGGTATTAACGCGTTAATAAATATTATATTTTCATTGCTCACCGTTCGTTCGAATTTCAAATACACGTTTATGATAAGTTATTTGCATAACTCTAAACGTTCTGAATACTTGATCGTTTTGACAAAAGTATTCTATACACGTATATTAACCTTTTTTTTTATTATTATATTATTTTAATTATTATGTAAAACTGACTCAACTTTTACTGGTAATAAGTGCATTTTTTTTACTTTATTAGGAATAATAAATGTTGTATATAGATACAATATAACTTAAGAAATTTATTAACACTGAATATAATATTATATTATTATAACAAACTATAAAATCGAAATTATTAAATAACGATAATACCATTTCATTATAATATTCACTAAAAAAATAACTAAATCTCAACACACAAAAACATTAAAATACAAAATCAAATTTCCAAATACTTTGTTAATGTTTGGAAACTTCACTAAGAAAAATTAAACATTATGTACAACGTACCGGTGCCTTTAACTTTACCAAAATCGATACCATATTATTTCCTCGGGCACTAATCCAAAATATACTTATACGTTTAATTCTCTATAGTTTTTCCAATCATCGTAATGCAAAATGTTTGTGGCTGTGACTTCTGCGATTACTTACCAACCAGCTATTCGAATAAAACGGTTTTAATAATAAACTGAAACGCGTTTGAAACTATGAGAATAAAATCCTAACAATTAAAAAACTAATTTTGTTTTCACGAAAAACACTAACAGCAACGCGTAGGTTCATCACACCCATTTAACGAAATTATTTTATTAACGAACGAATAAATAAATTATCTTTCCTTCCCAGTGGGTTATATATGGGTACGAAAAGTTTATTTTTTTCACGCCGAGACTTAATATGCTCTATATCAATATAGAAGGTTTATGAAGGGAATGGGTGGGACAAATTGTAAACGAAAACCACAGGCGACTCGCCCGTGCCAGATTTACGAAACGCTTTAGGGCTTAGTTTATAATGTTTATATTAATCTTTGTTTGACCGATACGTGGATTAATTGCAGACACAGTGGTAAGTAATTCCCGAGGTAATTCCCAAAACGTGTTTAAATCTTAAAACCATTACATTAATATAGACATAGGTATACTAATGGACTATATAAGTAAATTAATTTCGCAAGCGACGGTACAATAATGTGCATGACGTACTGTTAGGTACATTTTTAAATAGTTTGAGACTAGGTTTAATAATTATTGGAACAATGGCAGCAGGTACCCACGGCGAAAACGATAATGATCGTACTTCGTTGGATTCGTATATTAAGTATTATACAAACAATGTACCCTTTGTTGGATTTCTGAACAAGCCTTTGGGTGTCGACCAACCGTTAGCAAAACAAAAAAAAAACGAAAACAAAAACAAAAAAATGGTGGCATGTGCGCATTGATGTGAAAACGTGAACAATACGATAATAATATGTACCTACATATAGTATTATTGTCTTGAAATAATTATTTAGAAAAGATTATTTCTCATAACTGGTTTAAGATGTGATTATTTCGTGTACTCGTATATTATATTATTATACTTATGTGTTTGAAAATTGTATCACGTTAATATTATTAACTTACATAAATAATTATACGTTAGTAGGTACGTATCGACTACATACCAAAATTATTATATACCAAAAAGTCATACCCAATACTCAAATACAAAATGTTATACAGTAGGTCTTATTGTTTTTATTAAAATATCATAAGCAGTGAGTACGATTTCGATCAAGTTTTATTAATTCGGAAAACCATTAAATAACTATATTCTTGAAAATATATAGATATCGTTTCCCTGTAAAATATTTGTGAACACGTTATTGTTTTTCTATTTTAACTTACAAAGCTATGTGGATTTTTTACAACACTAGGTAAGTCAACTAAGAAGACAAAATGTTTTGTGATTATATGAAAAAAAACTACACAAGCCTCATATAATCAACGACTAAAAAGTAATATGCTATCATAACTACAGTTTAAAAGTTACAATGCGATATTTGCTAAAAATTACCTTCGTTTCAAATAATTGACATTGGTGGTGAAAGACTGTTTGAACGTTGAGAATGGAATTTTGACTGATTATTTGAACACGGGTTTGTATGAATGAGAGCTAAGTGCGCTCTCGTAAACAGACTGAAATTGAAAGGGATTTTTCGGTAAGCAAAAATAACATAACAATAACAACAACAATATTAATTACGATAAACCAAATTTTACTATAACATTATACTCTTACACGTCTATTTTTTACCTTGTTTTATATTTAATGGTATTTAATTTTGATTTGACTTGTTTTGTTTTTTTATTTTTTTTTTTTGTTCGGGGTATAGGGTAAAATATCGGACGTGCAAGACTCTCGTACGTAAATAGGCGTCGACTGCACTTACACGCGTTTTTCACTCTGTCGGCGGCGGTGGCCGATCGATAGGTCCACCGACAGACGCGACGTGCCCGCCGCGCGACCGTTAACCCCTGGTGGCGGTTTTCCGAACGATTAATGGAAAACGGGCGAAACAGTGAGCGCACAGTGTGCGTGCACGTTACACCAGTGCGTACGGTACGCGGTCCCCGGGACGGCGTGCAGAGGGTGACTTCGGGAAAATCCATACAGCCGCGGGGAAATCGAATGGCCACTATTATATAAGACGATGGGCGGGGGTGCGTGTGCCCCGTTGGCGGAAAACCAAAAGCGGCGCGGGAGGGGTCCTGATTTCGCGCTTAAATGACCTACATGTGTGTGTATATGTATAATATATATACGTATATATAAGACGGAAAAATAAAGAGTAAAACCGGCGGTGAGACGACGCCGACCCTCGATCTCTCCATCTCACCAAACACACACGCCCACGACTACGCTCGTGTATACATTATACGGAGGGCCGATCCTTTCGTAACGGACCGGGACGCCAAGCCGAAGTTCGCATTCTGCAGCCGACATGAGAACAAAAATATTTGGAAAATTGTCATCGTTGCGAATCGTGCCGAAATCGGTGCGAAATAGTGACACCGGTGTGGAACCGATCGGACAAAGTCCTGTGACATATAGTATAACGTGTTCGAGTTGGCATAACGAGTTGTGTAGTCATATTCTGCAAACTATAAAAAAAGTCGTCGAAAACTTTTTTGATGGAACGCGAAATAATGACACTAATAATTTGAATGTGGTCTGAGAAAATCGGGTTGCCATCTTCAAGTGTCTGGTGATATCTGGTTAAATATTATAAGGGATAAATTGTGTTTTTCGTTTTTATATTTTTAGAAAATAAAAATAGGCAGGTACCTACTGCATAATGCAATTGAAGAAAAATGCAAAATTGTAGGTATTTTTCTTCTATTAACGTACAGGTAGGTGGTAATAGCCTTGATTATAAATACTATAGTATTTATAAACAATGGTAATAGAAAGTAATAAAAAAAAAAATTAAAAAATTCCGATTATTTCCTATGATTTTGCCCAGGTTAGTGATTACTACCCAGGGTAAAACAATACGCACCTTGAATCGCTTTTATAGCATTAATAATTGGAAGGTCTCCGACGGACTCTGCTCCTGGCAGAATTACCTTTGGGCGAGGAGTTGAATTAAAAACACTATTTTACGTTATATTCTTATCGTGATTTTCAGGATTTTCCACATTAAAGAATTTTTTGTCTAGCTCAACTGCGATGTTGCGATGTTGCGATGCTATTTTGTCGAGATTATCACATATATAATAGGCACATATTATTATAATTTAACCCCGAGGTTAACTTGGGCAAAACATAAATATGCGTTTATTTGGAACATGCATATATTATAGTTTATAGTATGGTATTAGAATTAAAAACGCATTTAATATTTATTTCCTCTAATCATTGCGATGAATACCGCTTTGTATTGATATAAAATAATTTTAAATACAAATATTTTAATGGATACAAATTATTTAACTGTCTAACGTATTGTAAAAAGTAGGATAAAATGTGAATCTTCATTCGGACATGGTTATAGTTGTTACTTAGGTGGTATATATGAAAAAGAAATTTAATGTTGCACAATCACCTTGGTGTGTGATTTTGGTGGTAATTATAAAATGATATATTCATTTGAAATTGTTCTCCGCGTGATCATAACTTCAATTTTTCAAAATTTAATATAATCTGTTGTAGAACATGTTCTTATATAATATTATAATTGTACACATCTTTGCAAAATCAAAACCACAACGTTCTGGGAGTCAGCCACAAAATACGAAATTGTGAAATTGCAAAATCATGCGAGCTGTCCTCTTACGCTTGAGAAACTTAAAAAAAAAAAAAACCGATCATTATTATTTATTGTATGCGTCATCGTATTCCGGTAGTATAACAACGATTTAACGAGTTTTATAAAATAACTAATGCGACGTGTGTGATGCGTTTTCCGGTCGATCGAAAAAGATTTAATTATGTATGAGATGATATTTCAAACTCCATATTGTAATAATTTAAAGACGTCGACCCTTAGGGCAGCTCGGCTAGTAAAAATAAACGCGACAAGCGATTTCATATAATATTATTATTGCGACACGCGGTGTTAACCCGCTATAGGCAATCTTTTTCCTCATCTACTAAACCTTGGGTTGTTATACGGACAGTGACAGTGCAAGGAGCTTATACGGTTGTTTATTTATTACAAGCATTTTACACGTGTTCATATAATCAGAGATTTCGTGCTGCAAATCCTATTGTGTTCGAGAGAACGTCATCTCCGTCGCAGCAAACCTTTCCGAAGAAAAAAGAGACTCGTCCATAAATTCCGATCGTATACCATTTGGCCCGGAAAATAGAAACGGCGTAAAACATAAAATGTCAATAAATAAAAAAACGTAGTTAATAAACGTAGTACATATTATTGAACATAGTTTGAGCACTTCTCGATAAAACCAGAGCTGCACGTTTTCCAGAAGCCATAGTTGAACTGCAGTTTAATAGTTCACACACTTTTTATCGTCTCGTACGTTAAGACCAGCCCTGTTATTCGGCTTTCGTTATAAACGGAGTCCTGTGGGGAAATTATTTTGTTCTCGCGGTGATAAAAAAGTATAGTGATAATTATTTGTTCAGATATAAAAAATAATAAATCACGCGACAGAAATTTAACGACAATTCAAACGATGAAACATACGTTTTATACAATAATAATTATAAACTATAACGAATCTCGAATAGGGAGTAAAAGTTTTCGGGTGAAAAGTAGACCCAACACATTGAATGGAAATCCTTAAGCTCCCGAGAAATCAAAAAATAATAAAGGAAAATACGCTTTTCTTGTAAATACATAGTATAAGAAGTTTTCTGGGAAAATAAAATGGTTTTTTTTTTAACTTTTAACATCCCACATGAAATCCTTTTCGTTTCAAAGTTATCGTATTCGTAAAAGATAGATTTGAACTTTTGTCGATTCCAACGATTTAAATTTTGTTTTACACCAAAAGTAAATGTAGATTTACCCGTCTAGTGTGCCATGTAATATCGTGTTTACCTATAGGATATTACTATATTAGTATATCACTGTGATATTCAATCAAACATTTATCACTTCACGATATCACCGCATACATCGTGAAGAACTGATAAAGGTCAATATTTAACAGTATTAAACTTTGCTTTTGATCGGTTTTATGAAACTTATATAATAATATTATACCTGACTAACTGTTTCCATTCCCGTTTATATTGATCAAGAGTGAATTATTGTGAAGTACCTACCTATACAGTATACGCCTACATAAACATCCCATTGAATTGGAAGCTTAGTGGGTGTACACTGTGCGTACTGTTATAATAATAAATGGTAAAATAAAATACCTAAAGTCCGTTTATTTTGGTTTTTAGTGGCATAGAATCAATAACAAAATATGGACACATCGTAATTTAATATATTATCGTATTATAATAATGTCACGTGTTTCACGGTCTGGTAAATTAACATTCATTATAACTATTAAGTGCCGTATGCCATCAAATTAAGTTTTATTTCATAAAATAAGTTAATGAAATATCGAGGGTATAAATTCCAATAAAAATAAATTCTATGCGAGATTGTTGTGTAAAGTGTACGATGCCCAACCATGCACGAGTGTCGTTCGAGCGCGAACAATATTATTGGAGCTGCACCGAGCAAGGAAAATTAATTTGAGCGTGATGGATAAGTTGAACGTGAGTGAAATTTTGGTCGTTCAAGGTATACAGTGAAATACGTTTGTGGCATCTTATTTTTTTTTTTTTAAATAAGACATCCATAAGTCTGAATCAGTTATTTTACGATGGTAAAAATAAATTCTGCAACAATAATAATTTGAATATTGTACAGTCTTCTCAAATAAAAGTTTTCGCCGTCTTATATCGATTTAACGTTCAAATATTTGAATCCGATTTTAATTTACTTTTTATACATTTTTAAAATAACCATAAATATTCATAATAATAATATGTTAAGATATTACAGAACGTATTTCGTCTATAACACTCGAGTAAACATAATTAAAATAACAAAATATAGGCATAGAATGTATTAGAAACGACGAAACGAGAAATTAATAGGTTACCTTTAGTAATTTATTCGTTTCGTCTGCCTAACGAACGATTTTTTTTTCTCGTAAGCCATAAAAATGGCTCAAACAAAATGTCACGCATACGGTTTATTGTTCGTATAAGCTAAATAATATAATACTAACATGAGTAATATTATATACAGTATCGTGTATGTTTATTGCGTAATAAAAATAATTATGGGGCCAGAAACAAACGAGTTATGGAAATACGAAATAATCAACAAAAAAAATTCTTCTCTCGGAACATAATCGAATAAATTGTAAGTACGGGTTTGTGCAGGCCCGGCTCAAGGGGTAGGCGACATAGGCCCAAGCCTAGTAAAAGGGTGGCATTTTCAAAATACTGATAATATTATATATTGTTAGGGGCGGCAAAATTTGATGTTGCCTAGTTCACTATTTTCGATTGAGCCACCCAGGGCGGGTTTGCTCGACATTTTGGGCCGACGAAGACGGTGGAATTACAATTTACAGAACAGAATAGCTACTACGGCGGCGCGGCAAACTGTTCGGCTTACACGATAATATTCGGCGGGCGCAACAGATGTCTGACGTTCTCACGTCTACACTATATATCTATATTATATAATATAACAGCCTGTGACAAAAATCATGAATGATTGATCGTACAACTCCGAGACTGAAAATTATTCAACGAAACCCGAAAACTTGGCCGTTCTCACACGGTTCGTGTCGACGAAGTATATAGGTCTCTTAGTTTTCCCAGTGTCCGCAGACGCACCTGAATTGATTTTTTTTCTTCGTCAAATATATTTTATTTATCCCCTATACCTATCGCGCTGTACTGTTTCTATACGTTTCGTCGATATCGATAACATAATGGTTCCCACTGGATTCATTCTTCTTCTTCTTCTTCTTCTTCTTCTTCTTCTTCTTCTTCTTCTTCTTCTGTTGAAAAAACTCATTTTGGGTATCTATAATATATCGATTTAATAATCGCCATAAAGTTTTACGCGGTATATAATGAAATTATATTATTATTATTTACTATAGGTTAAACGCAATTTAATACGCAACAAAAATAATAAAATTCGATAAATCATATCATCAGCGTAGATGACAGTCTAAGTATCTGTTGTATATAACTTAGCTTTGTTCAGCTAATTTAAAAATGATTACGTAAATAAACTTAAAATATATATCTATTGTAGCTGACCCCGCGCACTTCATTGCCCCTAAAAAATGACAAATCTTAAAAAAATTGTGATTCTTGAACTCTTTTTGGGTGTAACTCGTCGCAGACACTCCGATGATTGGCTATAATAAGTGCAACTCAGCCACCTTCGTAGGAAATGTGGGAAAATTCGATTTGATGCATGCTTTTACCTGTCTGCCCGGTAACCAATAAATTAAAAAATATGTACTCAAATATGAAGGATTAAAATACGTTTGGAAACCGTAAATTAAACACGCTCGTAGACTGAGCTTTACCGACTTGTTTCTTTCATAAATAAATAAATAATGCTAAAATGTATAATTTCATAGTTATATTTCCTATTCTTCTCCCTTATTTGCTATAAATAGCATTCATTTTTGATTTCTTTATGCTGTAGTATAAATTTAATAGGTATTAGGTAACAATAAAAAAAATATGTGAATTTATTGTATAATTATATTATTATGTGCCTATATACATCAAACCAATTTTATGCTTAATACAATAGACCTGATGTCTCATGCCCCTTTTGAACCACAATATCGTTAAAGCAACATTAAGTCTTACAGTCACTTGACGGTAAATCTGAGGTATGATTTTGGTAATTCTTTAATCTTAGTTATACGAAAAAAAATTCTTGATATATTATATTATCGTTATTTATTATAACAGGTTAAAAAATCTTTTGAACTTAATAATATATAACAGTGACCTATTCCCTTGTGTATTAAATACCCAAAATAGTTGCCAAACCAAGGGTTGTATATTATTATTATTTTCTTTCATAATTTTATGTATACATATACATATTTTTCAATTTATTACCCATTGTTAGGTACTAAAATATTAAAAATTGTGCTTAATGAAATATTTTATCCATGAAATATTATACTTTTTAGAACCACGCTTATTAAAAGTTGTATTTTAAAATTACAAATATTTAAGACATCAAAAGAAAAAAAAACTCATTTTTATATTTTGATTTATGTTTTTCTACCTTCAAATTTTATTGTTTATTCATAAAAAATGAAAAAATGATATGATAATAATAATTATTTTTATCAGCCAGCTAGATACAGATGAAATAAACTTAATACAGTATGTACCTAAATATTATAATCAATTAATAATTATTATTCATACAATTTACGACAAACTTAACATCATGTATTTTAATAAATTGTCATAATATAACTTAAAGTTTAATAATTTATATTTTATATGGTATACATAATTCGAGTACAGGTATCTCCCATGTTATTAGGAAATTGACAGACTGTATAGGTACATTCAATTAGTTGGATACCTAGTATAGGCCACTAAAAATATTACAATATAGGTACCAAAATACAACTATAAATAAAAATGTTGTGTAATTTCAAATTTGTATTAGGTATTTTATTTCAGTTTAACGTCCGTGTCAATGAAGTAAGACGATAAAAGTATTTAAAAATGGTATTTGATTTTAAATACAGATACTAAAAAGTATTAAAATACTGAGCCCAAGTAATTTGTTTCAAGTGTATATTTTAGAATACGTATTCAAGTACTTCTTTACAAGACTGGTTTTTGCACACTACGAACCCAGGTGGTCACCCATCCGAAAACTAGTGGCAGCGGCCTTTACTTACTCTAGATCACGTCACGTGATTTCAGCTACTGCCCCGCGCCGAGCTACACTGTATTTTTATATTATTTCAATAAGGACACAATATCAATGGATTTATTTAAGCGCCACAATGTACGTTGTATGTTTCAATAACAAAGTAATTAATATATTATGAGGACTACAAAGAATTAATAATATACAATATAATCTGAAATTTTCTGGTTGCTAATAAGTTCGGAGCAGATATGGATGTGTATTTTGGATAACGCATCAAGTGCCAAGTGGCTGTGTCTAAAACCACATTTCTCTTTGGTGAGACGATTTTCCAATTATAATACAAAAACTAAACTTTGATTATTATTTTTTCAAGAAATTTGCTTAAAGTGCTGATTAGCGATATTGGTCTTTAGTTTTCGATTTAAAATTTATTTTTGCCCGGTTTAGGGATGGAGATTATATTAGCATCTCGGCATTTATTGGGGAAAAAACTTTTTATCCATATGGTGTTATATATATAAGAAGAAGTGTTTGAGTTCCTAGTGCAGGTAGGTTTTTGAGACAAATATAGGGTATATTGTCAGGCCCAGAGCTCTTGCTGCTGAAAGATTGTAATGTCGAGGCCAGTTCTGAAATATCAAAGCATAAGTTATAGTGTGCATTGCTTTGACTGAGTTCCGGTACCTTGTTGTTGGCATTTCAGCGTATAATGAGTCTGGATCGTAGTTTTCGTCGCTGTTGTTCTTTTGAAAGAATTGTACGAAAGATTCAGAGGCATTGGGATTGGAAACTATTTTACCCTGGTTATAGTGTATAATATATGAGGAATTGTTTCGAAATTGTTTCCTTTGATGGAACTTATTTTGTTTCATATAGTTTTTGGAGATGTTTTTTGACTTATGAATGTAGTGAACTCTTGCCGACAGAGGGATTTGCTATTCTTAGTAGTAAGTAACGAGCTCTGGCCCCTTGCATTTTTTTTAAAGTATGTGGTTATGTCAGGATTAGGTTTTTTTTATAGCGATTAAGTTTTTTTTTTTGTAGTTTTGGATGGTCTCGTGACAATGTTTATTCCTCCACGGAACATTTTTTTCCTCGAAATTAGGTTTGTCTTTAGTCCGATTGATTTATTGGCCTCTTCTATAATAATGTCTGTGAAATGTTCAACTATATTGAGTCAATTTTACTCTGATTATCACAAAGTTTGAAGTCAATTGGATTGTTGCTTAGATTATATTCGATTAATTCCGTGTAGAGCTCCCAGTTGGGGTTCTGGAGGTTCTAATGAGTTCTTAGTTGGGGAGGGGGAGAACGGTTGAAGTATTGGTTTCCTATTGGCCTAGTGGTCACTGCTGTCAGTACTTGTCATTCGAATAGTGATACAAGATTAGAGTTAGTGATGGAAAGGTCGATCGTAAAGAAGGTTCCGTTGGCAATGTTGTGTCTGGTATGATCATTATTGTTGAGGAGAAAATTCTTCAACCGCTTTTCCACGGTCATCGGTTTGGGAGCATCCATTATTTCGGTTGTTGAAGTCGCTTAAAATTACGAAGGGTTTGGGGAGTTGCCATTTAATATCTATGAGATGTTGTTTTGTGAATGTTTTCTTTAAAATATACAATGTTTGGTATTTAAAAGTGCAGCTAGGTAATAGTTTATAAAAACTTTTATAATGTTACATGTGGTAGACTGGTAGCTATTATTATTAGGTACTATATTTAAAATATCGTTATAAATTTTATGAAACAGTGTAACTTATATATTGTAACTTTATGTAACTTCTTGCAATTTATTTTATACCTACTGTATTTTTATATTATCTAAATAAGGACACAATATCTATGGAATTATTTAAGTGCCACAATGTACGTTTTATGTTTCAATAATAAAGTAATTAATACTTTAGAACTACAAATACATAATATACAATATAATTCAAAATTAAGTTACAATATACATTTATTACGATGCAGTAAAATAATGATAAATTTGATTATAGCTATAATATTATTATAGCAGTGTACTAATAACAATATTTCCTTACTTCTCATATTTTGCATACGTTTATTCACTCCTTTATTATTGATTTTGTATGAATCATCACAATATAATTTCAGAGAATATGTAGATTTTATATTTGAAAGCTCTGGCTAATTAATTATATTATAATATGGTTACTCAGCATTCATCTTAATAATTATAAGAAGTAAATACTTTACTTTCAAAAAAATGTGACAAGGTTGCCCCAAGTACGTAATATAACATTGCACAACTTTTTATTTATTTTAATTTTTCATTCACAATTGTTTTTAAACTTTTAATTGAATTTCCATGACTGAATTTAAAACGCCATTATTTTTCGAAAAAAATACTTTGCAATATTAGAACATCAGTTTTTAATAAATCAGTATTACGATTTATTTTTTAAATGTAATAAATCTCATAATAAACTAATTTTTTTTTTGCTTTGATATAATATATAGCGTACACATTGTATATGGCTACGCATCATAGTGTATATTATACATTTATACGTGTATGAGTATATGACGTCAATGTTTATTAATTGTTGATTTTTTTGTTTCTGTTTATTCGTATTTTTTTTGTTTTTTTTGCATAATTTTTCAGGCACACATTAATGAGGTACTATAAATATAACCCGTGAACGTAATGCAAACAAAAAAATAAAAATAAAAATAATACAGGTACTTTTTTTAAAACTCTGATTACAAGTTTCAGTAATTAGAATTAAAAAAAAGAAGAAAATAAAGCATTCTAATTATTGTAAGTGCACCCTAACCTGTCCACTTTGAGATTAATGGAGTGGGTGTTTTAAGTTTTTTAAGCCCCTTAAAAATGTATTTCATTGTTAGTGTTATTTCCTAACCGTTTTGGAATACCTACCTTCATATTCCGTGGAGGTATAGCGATCTCAATCAATTCAAAACAAATACCTATATTATATAATTTACACCCGAGTGAATTGTATTGCAATTATTTATTATAGCGACAACGAACAAATAAAAGGCACAGATGGCTGATCGTGGTTAACGAGTCCTTCTGTTTTATAGTGTTTTATTATGTCTGAAGTAAAGTTTTTTTTTAAATACGCCGTCGATAAACTTTGCAGTTGGTCTGGTCGCGACACATCTACAAAGCTCCTGAAGCGTACGTACACACCACCGAATTTTCTTAGATTTAGATTCAATGAAACCAAGTTAAAATAATTACTACAGCCTCGAATACTGTTTATTTGGTCATTTTTTTTTTTTTTTTTTTGACCCGGGTGCTTGGTTGGTTTACTCGACTTCGACGGCACTGAACAAACATAATATTATACTACGATAGTATATTTTACTCACATATAGATGATCGGATTTGTGGACAAATATATTCTGGGGTAACCATGTGCCCCATCTAAACTTTTATATTTTTACTTAATCAGCAACTATTTGTATATACTTACAGTGAAATTACCAAATAAATATTCTGATAGGTAGGTATATGGAATATGAAATTGAAATATATACAGACATTTGAAAAAGTAAAATCTTAAAACAATTATAACGATAAAAAGTTGTAAAAAACATCGTCACTATTTTTATTCTCTTGACATTTTAGCGAAATCTGTTTAAGATAAAAAAAATATATATCCATTAAAAAACCGAGTCACAGCAAATTCTGCTGCTCGTGACATAATAATTATAATATTACATAATATAGTATTAAGTAATAGCTTTTTTAAATGAATTTTTATTTTGTTCGTGTACCTATATAAACTATTGTTATTAAAACGATCAGATTGACTAAAAAAGTTTTAATTCTGGCAACAAAAGCGTAGGACGTAGGTATGCAATAAATTATATAATATATTATCAAGTTGTATACCATTGTATTTGTTTTAATCAATACTTGAAAAGCTATTAAAATTCGTCAAATAATGGTATTATATAATAATATGCATAAATGGTTAATCGTTATAGCTTATATAGAGCTATTTTATGCAAAAGCATGTTCGTTTTCCTGAAAATATTAAATAAGCCAGGAACATTTACATTTATTACGAGAGTTAAATCATATTTTTAACTATTATTATAAGTTAATTTATCAGTGGGTCATAACGTTGATTGAAAATTTTCCATACAGTTTCACGGAGATGGAAATCACAAAACAACATTCATTCATATAGTGTAGTTGACATAACAAATCTTCTACAGTAGGTGTACCTCCTATAGGAAGTTTGTGATTTTTGTAATCAATCTGATTCTGCAGTACTGCTGTTTTCTCGTTTATTATTTTTGAAATTCCAATCACATAAGGGAAGTTTTAGTTAAACATAATATTATATTATAATGGGCGAAAAGAAGCAATTACCTACCAACATGCGAATGAATTGTTTTAATTTTGCAATCTCATATTCACACTTCAATGCGAACATTAAACCACTATACGAATAACTTGTCTGAGCGGATTTAATTTGTATTATACTTGTACAGTTGTATACCACAATCTACAGAAAATCCACCTACTTACAATATTATGATTTACTAAAGGTATTAAATAATCTTACTAACGTACCTGATACGTCTGCTCCGTACACTAAACTACTAAATTCATAATGCTTCGTCGAAAATTGTTAGTACAATTAATGATAGTGAAACATAATATTATAAAAACGCAGTAAATTATATATTCTCAATTATAAACGCTGACTGAATAGTATATATTATTATTTTGAGTATGAAAACAAATTGGACAAAGCATTTTATATTCTCTACAGAGAACACTCAACACTATAAGCAGTTTTTTTTTTCACTAGATAGACGTTTTAAGTTTGTAATTTCTCAGATAATATAATCGTTATAATCAAGTTCTTAGGAGATTCAAAATAATCTTTATCCGCAATCTTTACGAATTGTTCTTTCTTACAGATATTTTCAGTATTTTATGATAGTACAAACTATAAAAGCTATAGAATAATATCAATTTATCAGGTATCAAAATTGTATTGACCTACGTGGCATGGTTTTTTAGATAATATACATTATACGTTATGTCTAGATGGGTAAAAATTATGAATAGAAATGACTACAAGATAAAAAAAAATATATTCATAAAACTCAACCGGTGCATTTTTTGAGAATCGAAAAAAAAGCGGACAAGTATAGGTAACTGCACTGCTCTACGATAGGAGTCGAGTGTATCTCATAATTGATTAAGTAATTGTAATGGTTGTGTTATATGTTAAGTCAATGATGAATACGTGCATGTGAAAAATTATTCTAAGCGGAGACGGTGGTCTGTCAGTCTATTATGACTAGGTAAGTATATTTTATCAAACACTTAGACTGCCAATATAGAAATGTATTTTACTATTGAAAATACGGTGTGAATTATTATAAGACATAAGTAAAGCTTAAATGGTCAAGTAATGACTTAACCGAACAAATACTTAAATAAAGAAACAAATCCGGTTTTGTTAAAAATTCCCTTTTTCCCTTAATTGTTTTTCCTCGATTGTTTTTAAAAGAACTGGACATTTTTTATATTTTTTCCAGAGTACGTACCTACTACTTCGATAAAATTTTTTATTAGAGACTACCTTAAAAGTTCAAAATTGAAGCATTTTTCTACCATAAAATGTGTACCAACACATAAATACAAAAAAAAAAAACACACACACACACACATATCAATGTAAAATCAATACATTCATCGCTCCATTCAGAATAAAAAAATTATATAATATCAGATATACTTACTCAGCGGATTTCTGTTCACTTGCTTGGTTTCTTTTTATTATATTATTTATTCGTAAGACAATATTTGAATTATGAATACATAAGAGTTTATTGAATATTACTTTAGATTGTCAATTAAATTTCCTCCGGATATTTAATTTATTTACATTATCCGATTTTCATAACCATATTTGTAATACAGTTGAATCGATAACGAAGCACAATTTTGTTGAATTAAATCTTAAGTAATACATGTTCACAACTATCAACACAAATTAAATTGATGTAATAAATGTTTTTATTTCAGCCTTACTCAGCGAACTTGGTATAACACATTAATATTTGTAAATTGACGTATTTTGTATATTTAAATTGATTAATATTAAATCCAGAGATCTTTAATATTTAAAAATTCCCGAGCAGAATATAACTATTATTATATCCTGCACTGTAGTATAGTGGCGAGAAGCTAAGTAAAAAAAGTGAGTAGCCACTAACATAATTTATATTAACACTAGCCGGAGTTGTACCATTGAAAAATCCGGATCTGTCGTCAGTTAGTTAGACGTATATAGTAGTATCAACCAGTGCACAAAAAGTTCCTATACATTGTAAATGGTAGTTCAATTGTGAAAAATCAACAGAAACTCAATTACCTAAAGCTAGGAATGTATTGGTTTTTATGTATTTTGTATTATGTATAATATTATACTAAACACTTTTATCCCGGGCAACGGTAGTGGCACGAAGGTAAGTAAAAAACAAAAGCGAGTATAGCCGCTAACTTATATTAACAGGAGTTGGAGTTGTACCATTGAAAAACGGTGCTAGTTTGTGCTAATCCATATTGGCACGCTCTACATGGCAGTGGTATATAAATCGATCAGAAATATTTTACAAATGGGAACGGCTGAATTCGCAAGCAGATTGGTTGGATGGCTTAACAATTACAACCAAAAATTTTCAAGTACTTGTAAGTCCGATTTTTCGTACTTATGCGACGAAAATATCGTAAAATAAAATATTGTCCCCCCGATCCGCCGCTTATCCATCGCAATACTCAAATATTTATAATTAGCCATACTATACTAATGTTACTAATCAAGTGTTATAAAGTCGCCAAAAGTCACCAAGTTCAAATATTTAGCAGACTATTTTAATATAAATGATATACATATATAATTCAAAAACTTATTTATAAAATTATATCACAACTTTTAGAGCCTTTTTTTTTATACTTGGCGTTTTTTTACAAGGATTATTTTTGTTGGGATACTTATAACACCAACCACATCGCACGTTACAATATTATAACGATATAATAATACAGTGACGATTATGTAGGTGTATAGTGATATAATATGTTCGGACGAGAAATGATTCTTAAATTTCACAACTAGGTGAATTTTAAAATTAATGTTTTTTAGCTGGCATATAATATATAATATGTCGCCATATATACGAGTAGGTTATATTAATATAATATGTCTCAAGGGTCTCGTTTTCAACCACTTTTCCATTATTTATATTGATGATGACGCGGACGTTTTTTTAACCATATATATTATACTTCGTGTGTTTATATGTTTATAAAACTTCTAAACGACTTGACAATCCTCCGACATGATCAAAATAGGTATATAATGTACTAGGTATAATAATAGCTTGACATCGACCTAGAATTTTAAAATATTGAATACGAACATATTAACGTGTATATAAAGTGTTGCAAAAAATTTAGAATTTGTATTGTTTGTGAAAGGATTTCTTTTTTTCAACTTAATTAGTTTGAAATAAAATATAAATTCATCTAGTTATCTATAATGTAGATTATTCGCGTTCGCACAATATACATTCTCCAATAAAAAGCAGGGAATAAACAAATTTGTTTATAAAATACTATGCTATATGCAACGCGATTTACTTAATTATCTGCCCCAAAATCGTGAATGAATTAAACACTGAACAAAGTGACGGATTACAAAGGAGTCATCCGCACAAAGAGTAGCTTAAAATGCCAGAATCATATTTATGTTTGATGAACAAAGGCTACCATTTTTCCGAGGAATTCATTTTATGCATAATAGTCATGCTATAGTTGAAGCAATTTCGTATACGTAGGTCAAGTTTTGTTAAAATTAAATATTTGATTAAAATATAATAAATAAATAGATAATACTAATAAATTAAAAGTAATTTTTTTTTAGAATCTAGTAAAATTATTCCTTAAATTATCAATAAATATTTCAAAACGCTTTTTTATTTTTTTTTTAAATTATGCTTTCTATTATTTCTGCTGTACTTATATACATTACACAGAAATTGTTTTTTAGTTGTTGGTATCTGACTTACGGCCTTCAGATTTGGGGCAATGCGAAAAAAACAAATATCTTGAAAATAAAAACCTTTCAAAATATTGCGCTTAGAAAACTAATGAATGCTCTACCCTACGTATCACACCGACTTCAAACTTCAAACGATAAATGATGAAGCAAAAATATTCTATAAAAGATTCCATTACCATTTAATTAATCATCCAAAAACTTTACCACTCCCACAATACCTGGAAATCCTCCCAGATGCTTGAAGCATAAGTGGTATCTATCGCGATCTCTTAAATTAAATAAATTATCAAGCTAACAGAAAGTGTTATCAATGGGTGGCTTCTTTCAACAAAACTTCATGACCTGTTAACTTTTATCACATATTCTTATTGTGTCTAGTATAATTGATACAGATTGTTTATTACTTGTAAAAATAAAAAATATAGTAAAAAAGTTGTTGGTATGCTGTCGGTAGTTTAAACTAAAAGTTAAAAAGTTGCATTAAAAAACAAATTTTAGGGCACAGTAGGTATGTTTTATATTATAATATTAGGTATAATATACCCAAAGAAAACACTCAAAGTTTTGATATTATTTTATAGCTAGTTCTTTGAACTATAGATATAATTTATTTTAAAATAGTATCCTAAAAATATTGATCTTAGCTTGGCAAATTTGAAACACACGATTAGTAATACACTAGGTACCTATTTCAACGATACTAAACTATATTATTATGTAGTAGGTACTATGAGTATTTTTAAATTTTTAATTTAAGTCGCTAAACTAAGTTCAATTATTTAGCAGACTATTATAACTTAAATGTTACTTAGCTAATTGACTTGGCTACAAAATGATATCACAACTTTTAGAGCTATTTTTTTTATAATTGATGTTTTTTTCACGGAGTTTGGAGGAATGTTTTTGTTGGAATAACATTGTTTGTTGATACCTTATTATTTGTAAGTCATTGTTACGTCAATAGTAATAAATTATAACATACGTTATGATAGAATATTATTATAATATTATTAAGTAATATTTTTTTTTAGAACACATACGTAGGTACATGTATTATGGTAGTTACAGAAAATGAATTTTGAATTCGAAACCGGTCGTAAAATATAAACCTAATAATACTCAAGGCCATGCTTTCTTTATTTATATATTATACACGTTTGTCTAAATAATGTAATATATTATAATATATTATTTTTCCTTTTAATATTCATATTTTGTATTTTGTATTACGATTTACTAATCGCCACAGCGACGACAGTAGTGGGATGGATAAGCGGCTGATCGGGAGGGACAATGTTATATTTTACGATATTTTCGTCGCATAGGTACGAAAAATCGGACTTACAAGTACTTGGTTGTAACTTTTAAGCCATCCATCCAATCTGCTTGCGAGTTCCCCGTTCCCATTTGTACAATATTTCTGATCGATTTATTTACATTTGCCATGTAGAGCGAGCCAAGTGATTAGCACAAATTAGCACGGTTTTTCAATGGTACAACTAGCTCTAGCTCCTGTTAATATACCTAAGATGGCTACTCGTTTTTGTTTTGTACTTAGCTTCGCGCCACTACCGTTGCCCTGGATAAAAGTGTATAGTATACCGTACATATTAATACAAAAGACATATTTATTTTCAAAATGGATATTATTTTATAACCTACATTTAATTTCCAAACATCATCACACACAACTTGCCCGTCGGTTCTTAGAAACCATGGCGTCCAATGGAACGACAAGTGTGACAATAAACGTATACAAATACATTTTTTCACTTTTTAAGTGAAATCAAATATTCGTCACAAACAATACATTCGTGGACCAGACAAGCTCATCAATCCTAATAAACCAGCATAGTACCTATGAGCGCCAATAACAAGTTAAGCACTTAAACCACGCGAGGGATCCGACAAAAACAAATTTGATCTACCTCCTAGTCACTGCAGCGTAGCTAGGTGAGACCCTGTATAAATACGAGTCTCGATAGGCTATATCATTAGAATTAGACTAACATTCTACACTGTATAACTTCACTTGGTCGTTGGGCCAAGCCCTAATATCGCCCCATCCACTTGGAAGTACATTTCAAGTACCTATTTTAGGGTTTATCTGCAGCGCTACATAGTTAACTCAGGGTAAGGCTCATCATACTATAAGTATAGACCCCGGAGTCGTAATTCAACTAATTTCTTGAGCAGAGTTCTTTACACCCGGTCCAAATATTTGTTATCAAATAAAATAAATAAAAATTATTCATTAATATTTAATAGACTAACATTTTAACGTATTCTACTTTACCACCGATGACGCTATAGCCCAAAACGATCATAGAATGATCACATAGCCGCATAAAAATTTGTCGTGACTCGTTGGGAAACAATACTAATATCTTGAATCGTGGTGGTAAGTAATCTAGGTATATGGTTTTTACGTACAATTAAAAAAAAACAGTATTAACAGGTAATGCACTGCTAGGTGTCGATTAAAAGAAGTCGATCTCTTCGTGACGATCATTTAATACCGAGTTTTATTCGTCCAATAACTTGAATACAATATTATAATATGTAACTATCCTAGGTTTCAATTATATGAATAATTTAAAAATAAAAGTCCATATTGTATAATACATCATAATCATTTCAAAATAGTTTGATGAAACCTTATTATCTTTTACTCGAACATAGGTTTTAGATCAGCGAACGGAAAATATCACTCCCCGAGGAGGTTATCGCCCATAGAAAATCATTTTTCATCCCTTCTTATCGTTAAAAACGTAATACGATTCAATATTATTCATTGGATATTGCCAGTTACAGCTCCTACGGAGTGACACTCCAAGGCGTAGTGCTAAAGGTTAGTATTTTGACCTTCTCCGTCACGAAACGGCCGAACAGGCTTTCATTTTATAAAAATAAACCAACGTTTGTACAGAGCACTTTGGTGGAAACCCATGGACGCTTAAATCTATTTCTGGTAACCTAACCTGGTGTGGACTAACCTTGTAAGTATATACAACAGCACACTAATAATATTATTGGGGCCGTTATTACAATGTCCGGTTAAGTCTGTCTGATAACGCTTAACCGTCGGAATTTCTTTTGTGTTACCTATAGAATTCCGCTGGTTAGTCTTAACTGAAACTTAACTAATGGGCATTGTAAGAACGGCCCTAAGAGGTGTGATAAATAATATATTTATAACACAATAATATGACCATTGTCGGAATACAGTATTTTAGTAATATACATAAATTGTGTCCATTAAATCGTATCTTAAGATCCTACCGTGTTATGCCCCACCAAATAAATATTATAATGCACCAAATTGTGTTTAAAGTTTTAAATTGTTATAAGTTTTGTTTCCACTACTCTTCACTTTGGAAAATTGAAATAAATTGTTTTTGTTTAACATAGAAAAATGAGCAAAAATGAGCGTAACAACAGACGACACGGCTTATACTTTTGCTTAAATTGTTAGATACAGATAAAGTGAAAAAAAGAATACAACATTATATTTGTTTCGCCTGCAACTGGGTTTAAAACTTATTTTAAAATAAATTTCGACAACAGGCTCTAATTAAAAACTTTATACAATCGCAAATAATTTTAGTTTACAACAAATAACATTTTGAACTTGTTTATAACAATATTTTGTTAAAAAAAAAATTACCTACATTACGAGATAGAAGGCTCTGAAAACGTGGTCACCAAAACTACTACATAGAATTCTAGTGGATTACTGAGGGGGTGATAACCCTCCCAGCTCCCGAATTTTTCAAAAAGAATTAATTTATTATTCTATTATTTATGTCTTTCTTTGGTCAATAATAACCACAAATATATAACCCCGTCAAAAAAAAAAAATGTAGTTCTAAGTGCTTCTCTGTAGAGTACATTCTAGCGCAACTGAGGTCTATATATATATATGCATTTTTAGAAGGAATAATTGAAAAAAAAGTAACGAAAGTCATCTATACACCGTTTTGATACATTGAGTTTTCAATTTGATTCACCTAGCTTAATTACACACATTTTAGATTCTGATGGAGCTACAATGATGTGTGTGTTTTTTTTTTTTGTGTCTGTGTACAGTATAAGTAGTTCAAATAATGCTTCGTTGGTGCATTGTCCAAACTTACAGTCTTTCCAAAATATTAAAAATATTTTTGTTATTATGTGGGATTTGTTTTATTTTTTCAAACGAAAAAAATTGTTTAAGGGGCCGAGTTGTGGCTTTAATAAGGGAAAGTATTTGGGAAATGTGCAATTTCGTTGTCACCATAAAGTGTTAGTCGTCAATGATGATTAGTGTTAGTGTCATTGTTGCAGGTACTGTGCTTCTACGCACGCGCTGTATGTTGTATATTTTATCCATATGCAACAGAAGTTAAATGTTACAAGTTTAGAGTTCTTATTAACGATTATAAATACGTATCTACCTACCTAATGAAATAACTTTGAGAAATTATAATAAATCTCCTGCCGGCTGCAATGTACCGTAGATAAACAATAACAATTAATTTAATTAGGAAATATTACCGATATAGTACGACAATATTACAAAATTTTCGTATCGCCGACGAATTTCGAATATTCTTTTAGTGGTTTTGTCTTCGCGTCTTTACACGGGAGCCGAACTGTTTTCACACCGTCCTGCAGCAGTCGTTTTGCCTATCACGCGATACAGCTTATAATATAGTGTCTGTCTTGCTGATACATTTTCTGAAACCAAAACAAGCAATTTTATTAAGCCTGCCATGCGCGCACGACATTCTGTATAGATAATATTATGGTACACTGCAGCGACCATTGCGACATCGGGCGTTGCATAATATTTTTTATTTATTATTATATTATAGATGCCATAGTGTTGATATTCTCCACGACCTGCGACTCCTGGTGCTCGGCCGTCACGACACTCGAGTGTGCTTTTTCGAAACGAGAGACTCGATTTGCGATTTACTTTTTCCATCGAACTTTACTGCGGTCGGGTTTTAGGTTTTTCTGATAGACCAATGCGTGGGGGGGAGGCAGCGGGAACAACAACGTTTCGTGAAGGATTTCGCACCCTCCCCACCTTCACACTGGAACGACGATAAAATATATTACTTGTATAATATGTAATACCGATCGCGAGAGGTGTTACGCAAGGTCTTCGGGAAAGAATCCTTACAACGGGCGTACCGCATATTAACATATTTTACTGATCGCCGGCGTTCAGCGACAATATATTTTAGTTTTATATTACACGTGTTATAATATTCTCCAGTTTCACGACGCGGTTTATGTACGACGGACACGACGGTTTTCGATTTTTTTCGATTTTATTATTTTTTTTTTTTTTTTACGATGCTACTATTATAGACTAATACAATTTGCTATAATATAATATAATTATAACTATTGGAATAACTCGGTGCCTTTTCTTGACGCAGGGCAATTCGTACGTCGTCTTTATCTATTAACTAATAAGAATACAATAGAATATTATATACCCAACTTGGGGAATATAATCGTCTTAACGCGCGCGTGTGATCCGTCTAAAATGGACGACGCCGCTGCCACCACCGCCATGAACGAACCGTAAGTCAGATTGAAAAGCGTCATAAGTACCTACTTCATGCCACCAATAATAATATTGTTTTATTTAAAATATTATATATCATAGACGATAAACATCGATGTTATTATACGATGTGATAATATCACAATGTTACTATCGTATTTTTATAATAAAGGCTGTTAAAAGTTATTCGTCGGTCACTATAATAATAATTATAGGTACCTACGCGAACTGAAGAGAATGTTGGAGATAATAATATTATGCTGTACGCACAGGCATTCAATTACGATTGTTGCTATTTTAACCGCATACCTACGTCTTGTTACATGCATAATGTTCTAATGACATCAAATTATATTATAATCACCAATTAGCTGCCTTGTATATTAGGTACATATTGTATTGTAATTTATAATATTCTCCAGTTTCACGACGCGGTTGATGTACGACGGACACGACGGTTTTCAATTTTTCACATACATTTTGCTATAATATGATAGTATAGTATAATATAATTTTAACTATTGGAATAAATCAGTGCCTACCGTTTTCGTAACGCAGTACGATTCGCACGCACGTCTTAAACTTTTAATAATAATAATATAATATAATATACTTAACTTGGGGAATATAATCGTCTTAACGCGGACGTGTGATCCGTCTAAAATGGACGAAGCCGCTGCCACCACCGCCATCAACGAACCGTAAGTCAGATTGAAAAGCGTCATATAAGTACTTCATGCCACCAATAATAATATTGTTTTATTTAAAATATTATATATTATAGACGATAAACATCGATGTCATTACGATGTGATAATGTCACAATGTTAAAAACGTATTTTTATAATAATGGCTGTTAAAAGTTATTCGTCGGTCACTATAATAATAATAGGTAGGTACCTAAGCTAACTGAAAAGAGTGTTGGAGATAATATTATGTTGTACGCACAGGTTATTCAATTACGATTGTTGCTATTATAACCGCATACGTCTTGTTACACGCAATGTTCTAATGACATCAAATTGTATTATGGTCACCAATTAGCTGCCGCGGTGTACGGTTTAATTTTAATGTTTAAACCAACAATTTGTGAACACTAATTGTATATATTATATTATTATGTGGCATAATATAATTTAACTAACGCGCAGTTTTGTTTTTAATTGGCTGGAAATAATAAAAAAGATTGACAAATGTTTAATCAAATGTATACAAACATTTGACAGCCAAAAAAATAATAATATTCATATAAAAAAAATGATTTTTTTAATGACAAACAGAATATAAGAATTAATATTTTGTATAGGTACTTTTAAAAATAAAATTATGATTTATTTTTATTTTCATTTTTTTTTTTATATTTGGAATAATTATTAAAGTTTTTAACGATTTCAAAAGGTTTCCATAAAATGAACTTGCATTACCCATCTCACTTCACTGTGGTTATAAAATGGCAAACAAAAATTAAAATAGTTCAACCTACGCGACTACCAGACAGGTTGGTTATATGATGATCATTGAATCATCCGGTGGCGTTTCCGTCGATCGACATTGCCGATGATAATTTATTTACACAACTTGACGTTTGATAAATTAATAGTGTTTATAAACGGAAGCACTTTACTAAATAAATCTTTGCCACTCATGTAGGTATAATGTTCTATAGGTTATATTGTACGAAATTATATTCACGTCTCTCACTCGTGGCGTATGCACATCCGGCTTCGTTATATGTCCTTAAGTCGGTATTAGATTATTATTGGTTGGTTTTTCATCTAATAACGGCATCGGTCGTTTTTATATTTTAAGTAGGTCCCTACCCTCCTGAAATGTATCCAGCTATTATAACATATTATAACACGAAGATAACGTAGTTTGTGCATTTTAAACTAACGTAATATGACTTAACTATACACCCTGAAATATTGTATTTACAATAATTATTTATCATTATGCAGCGCTTATGAATATAACTATTATTTTACTTTAAAATATCGATTTTTTTTTTAAGTCTAAATAGTTATATTGAAAAATTGAATAGTATTTTCCAACATTCGTTTTCTTGCATTTCGACATCATTTGTAGAAAAAAATATATCACAGTATTTTAGCGATTGCAAAAGAGGAGTACCAAATAACTTATATAAACTTAGCAGGTAAGTATTTAGCAACATCAATAATAATTATAATATTACTATTAAAACAAGCGTGGCTTAAACTCAATAGTAGGTATAGGTTCACAGCTATCAATTATTTTCTATCTTTATACCTAAGGATAGGATGTCCGTAAATTAGCAAATTTTTTCACCTTAATACATTAGTTGTTATAGTTAAGTATGCGATTTGGCACACGGTGAATTGAATAGAACAATTTTTTTTATAGAATATTCTTATCAAAATGCATATAATTGCATAGGTAAATATTTAGGGTTATTGAATATTTAATTGAGAAAACTTCAGTAAAATCGTATACGTCTAATGCAAATCTGTAATTATCGTTTTATTTATCATAAATATAGACACTTATACTATTTAAAAACAGAGATGGTCGGTTGAATCGAATAGAAGATACGATTTTATCTTAATAGACTTATTAATAAATAATATTAATGTGACTGTTAATAAGTTCATTTAGGTATAGATACAAATCGCCAAGTGTTTGCCATGCAGGATACAAAAATATTTATTTAGTGGGTTAATTTAGTGTAACATTGGAATAGGGAAACAATTTCTAGTGTCCATGGGCTATGACTTAAGTTCAAAATGAAGGGGCTAAGTATAATGATAAGATTGAAGGGTTTTCAAACAAATCGTTCAAAACTGATGGTAAAATACTTAACTATAGTATTTGTGATGAATTTTTATATAAAACTATTTAATGTTTCGTAGCATTGAAAACATTTTGTTTGCATATTTTACATTTTTTCATTGCGTATAAATTCTATCTTTAGTCATAAATATTATAATGTTATAGCTATGGCTAAGCGCCTACCTAATATGTAAAATACAAAAATTATGATAGCGTTGCGCAATACTGCCTCGCCCAACATTTTTGATTTGGTTTTTTTTTTCGACTTACTAATTTATCTATCTGCATGGTCAAATACTCGACTTAGCATAAACAAGTTTCAAAAAACTTGGTGATAAATTTATGTTTTGGGATTCATATTTAGTTTGAACGTTTCAATGACAAATAAATTGGACGGTTGATTTTTGCTTGACAAAAATAAACTGATCGACAATACATTTAAATGATACGCGGACAGAATAGCAATAACTTTTAGGTCCTCAAAATGCATATATTAACTATTAAGTATGGGGTAATCTTTTAATTATTAACATCTCGAATTACGAATTGTTATTATTTGAAGATTTAAAAGTAATGTATAATGTTGTTAATATAATTAAATACAAAATAAAAGAGTCGATTGATTTAGTTTTAGATAAACCAATCATGAGCCAAGGTAATCTAGATATTTTAGGTATAATATACTATGTATACATTACCATTCCACCTCACCTGTAGTTAAAATATGTTTAGGTAACCTTACAGAATCATAAAACTAGAAACAATCGTCAAATTTCAAAATTATACAATCTTATATTATGAATATATTATATAATAATATGATTAAAACAAATAATATGTATAAATATAAAAATAATAACAACATAAAATTACGGCATAGAGTCAAATGAGCGTAAACGCTATTACCTAACTAAATTCTTTATTATTCAACAAAGCGACAAAAACGGTTTTTTTTTTTTTTAAATTAAGTAATTAAGTTTTTAAATATAAAATTTGTTTTTTTTTATGTTCTTGACATTTTATTCTTTTTCTTATTGACTAAGAAAAAAATGAACTATTTTTACATATTATGTACATCCACTTATTGATCAGAGAGTACTTAGTTTACACTACAATTATATAATTTACCTACTTACCTGTCGTTTTTGACGTTGTACTAATTATTTTTACAACTCAAGTAGTATTCATTTGTTAGGTATAGTCGTACCTACCTAATTAAATTAAAACGAAATATATTGTTATTATAAACCCAAATATTAAGAATACAATATTGGTTATGTAGTCTATTATTAATTAATATTTATTGTTATTTAATTTTAGTTATTTTTATTTTAAATGGTTGGAAGAAATCATGGTTATTATTTTATTTTTATTTTTAAGTTTTCCTAACTCAATCGTCTAAAATTAGTAATTGCCTAGAAAGTAGAAATATTTTCCACGGTGTGTGGTTCCTTTTTCATTTTTTTTTTTTTTTTTTACACTAGAGGAATAGATATTATAGTTTTTAATTTGTTTCACCTAATTGCCTCGAGAAATTTCAGAAAATATTTAAACGCTTTGCACGTATTCAACTCTAGACCTTTACAATATATATTTTTACACTTTGACTATAATGCACCTACTGACGAAAAATATCAGCTCAAATATGAGGTTTGCTGCAACTATTATACTGAACATTCCTTTTTTTAAGGGTGCAAATGTGTTTCGTGTAAAAGTTAATGTCATACGAGTCTTCCTTTGTTTTAAAATAAAAGTTATAACAATATAATATTTACTCTAAAATTGAATTATGAACATTTTTCATGAACCACATAATGTTTTATCTCGTGAAATTATATTGTAAAAAATAATTTTTTAAAACTTGTTCCAACAATTTACGATTATTCGTTATGTTGATCACACATAAACCTGTTTACATGCCAAAATAAAGACAATTTTACATACAAATATAGCGGTAATATGTGCAAATAGTGTATGCAAACAAGGTATTGTTATAGCCCGATAGATGGACTAATGTGATTCACATGGATCATTGCACATGCAGAACTTCAGTAGTAAGTAGTTAAATTATTTAATTTAAAAACTCATCGTTTTAGTGATTTATTTTAAACTGTTCTCGTCTGTCATATCCATATTATAATATCATTATGAGTCCGTGTAGTTATATATTTTATTCTCTTACGCTGTACTATAGAAGGTCCAATGCACTACGAATGAAAATAAACGTTTTACGATGTTGTTTCGGATTCGATTAAAAATACAATAACTTTTATATATTACAGAAAATGTTTTGTCGAGTTTTATTTCGGGTGGTTGACTTTCCTTATAGTAGAGAGTACAGTGATCACTGAGCAAGTTCCCGTTTCGGAAGAAAATGGTAAATAAAAATGGAACGTAGAAAAAATCAATAAACCAAAAATTCGAAACGGAACTAACGGTAAAATATGTGCCAAAATTCTTTTACTCTGTATCAGCATTTAGTATACAATGCATTAAATAAAAGAATAATAAATAAATGTAAGAAATCAATGAAGTGGTAATTTCTTGCGGATACGGGTATCATTTATATATAACGACGAAAGTGAGACATATTTCATTATATATATTTCCTATGACTGAAAAATGTCCCCAATGTTCCCATATTTCACCGAAGTGGCGTATATAGTGCCTAAGGGCCGAACCCGAACCCCCAAACTTCAACGTGTTTTATTTGAAAACTATACTCTCTCGTATACAATTTATTTTCATATGGACGTAAACTATAAATCTTTAATTCATTCGTATACCTATGTAATACAATATTAATAATGATTATGCTCGTGGTGGTGTCCCGCACTAATTCTGCAGTGAATATTTTTCGTACTGTTAAGGTTTACGCGTAAATTATTTTTTGCAGGTAAAAGCTGAGGATGTTTTCGTACCATATGTTTTTTATCTCTGGCCCTCGGACAACAATACTACAAAACGATTTCACACAAATTGTTTTTTGTTTTTGTTTTTGTTTTTGTGTAATCTTAGAGTAAAATCACGTTTAACAGATAATTACTATAGAAAATGTAATTGTATTTATTATTTGACATTATAGTTGACTTACAAAAAAAAAAAAAAATTTAATAAATAAATCGGTTTTTTTATCTATGTCGCCAGGAGAGATATAGAGAGAGAGATAGAGTGAGAGAGAGAGAGATAGAGTGAGAGAGAGAGATAGAGAGATAGAGTGAGAGAGAGAGAGAGAGAGAAGTAAAACTAATTACCGCTTGTGCACGAACAACTTCTTAATTATTAATTATTATTATATCAAATAGATATCTGTTTATGATGTTATTTATAATTTTGAGGCTTAATTGTTAGAAACTTGAAGTTATTACATCATTTCAATCGCAGTGTATACAATAACTTAGGTTTTATGATTTATGAAATCACTGTCGAGAGTCGAGACTGTGCACGTAATGAAAATCAATCAACTTAAATATAAATGGTTAAATATATCATTATCTAACCCGATCCCATCACTGTAATATGATAAATATTATTATCATGTATTTCTGATGTACGCGTACCGGACACGGAAAACGCATTACAACAATATGTAATATGAATCTGACCACAATACGATCACATCCAAAATTAGAGAGACAACTATGGGTATTGTACTATTGTTACGTGCTATACAAGTCAAATGGGGAATGGGCCACGGGGTAAGGGAATATAATATAATATTTTGTTTGAATAATACAATTTTCATTTTTTCTGTTTACAAACATTTGGTGAGCTGGATAAATGAAAACAAATATATATTATATTTTCAATTTTGTCTGCTTTGAATGTTATGTGGGCATTCTAAAAAAGTCGTTCAATTTAGCACAGAAGTCCTTAATATATTTATTTTTACTACAATGCCATACTGTAACAGGATATGTATAATGTATAATATAGTAGTTACATATATATTTTGATAGTAGAATTTCATTCAATGTAATACATATTTTTTTATATCAAAACAAAGACTTGTTTTTGAAAATTGTCAGTGTCACAATATTATATTTTACTGTATATAAAATAATGTTCATATATGGATTCAAACTTTGAATTTGAGTACCTATAATAAAATATATTATAAATGCGATGATTTTAATTTTTTCATTAAAACTTATAAATAACCTGTCATCATTTCACATCATTAGCACGTAACGATATTTGTAAGTGGATTTCTAAATCACACCAATTAGCATCAATGATCAATCATTTAGGTCGTTAGTCGTTACATTTTGTTAAGGATATAAACTAATAATTATTATATTATATTACTGGTACATTATAAAATATAAAATATTGTCGTGCATGGTTTGTTTTAAGAACAAATCAACACATACATAAACAGATTTAACAGTGACATATTTAACTTCCACGTAGTATTATCGTTCCCTGATCATAACCGATGAGTAAATAACAATAATAACATACTATAGTTGCATGTTATATTATATTGTATAAAAAACAAAAAAGCAAAAATGCTACAGATCCAACATTATTATCATACCTCGGGCACCCACATATAATGCATATTATGCTCATACGCGACAATGCACATACGGTTTTATTTTTCATTTGTGTTGTGGAGATAAATCGAAAAATTAACATTTTCACAAAAAGGTTAGGTAAGCATATTATAGTGCGCCACGAATTTAATTCCACACAACTCCGAACTAAAGCACCAGACATAAATAAAAAAAAAAAATACGTATAAAGTGACGCCACACAGTCTGAATTCGAAACGAAAGCTTAAAAACAACGTGGTGAATGATAAGTCAGGCTGTATTATTTATGATATCATGGTTGCACAGCGGGAGTCGTCCATTGTCGCTAACGACGCTAATTGGTGTAAATTATATATATTACAATATTATTTACTAGTCGCGGTAGACGCAGTATTTTTTCGTGACCAGTTTGTATAAGTAGGTCTATACTGATTGCGACCTAAATAATTGCCTACTGTTGTTTTACATGTTATTATACGTTGTAAATTTTAATATTCCTGCGGACTGCCAACTCGTGCCAGAACTATTTGTTTTCCGAACGCTGATTTCGCAGGGGCGCGCGGTCGTCTGGAAAACCGATAGCAATTAAATTCAATAGACGATAACCAAACACAAAGGGTGGAAATGGACAGACACTTCTGTAAAATATATCAGCATTTTATTGAGACCATAACTATAATAGCCCTATCGTCTAAGGAATGAAATTTGATTTTCACGTAAATTAGTTTTCCGAATATTGAGACGAGACGTCTTGACTGTAGCCTGTTACTATGATAGGTACAATGATATAGACAATCGTCCCACAATAACAATAATTATTATTAATTATAAGTATATTACTGGGACTGACAAGTAAGTTTATTGAAAACATAAAGTTTCCAATCATACCTCATCATCGGTGTAATTCCATTAATCCCAATAGTCATAAAGACAAATTAAGTCACATTTGAAGCAAATGGCTTTGCTCACGCAGGTATCTACACTATCTCTTCATATCAATTGATTACCTACAGATATCAAAATCTGAACATTTTAGATACTGTATGTCTGTATTTACATATAAAAATACAATATTCATGTTTAAAAAAAAAATGTTATTTTGTTGAAATGTAGTCTATAGTCGATGATAATAACGCTGCTAAAATTGACGAGGGATAACAAAATGATTACATAGGTAGTTAACGTTATTTTATTGTTTGTTCAGTTATATCATCTTTTATAAGAAAAAAAGAACAACCCCTGTCATTACGCAACTCCAATGGTTGTAGTTGAATAATATTGATTGTATAGACAGCAGGACGTATGGTCTAGTACGTCATGCCATAGCTGTCGAAACGATAATAATTATATAAAATTGGTGGACAAATTTCCGCGGCGTCGTTATTTCTTGAAACTATTTTATAATAATATTGTAGTGCGAGTTTACTGTTGACAAAATAAAATTGGTGTACCTACTCACACGACACGAAAAAATGTATACAGATATAGCACTAGCACACGATTGCTATAGAGTTCAAATCGTATGTATATAAACTATCCCCACAACAATATAACCTACATATAACCCTATCCCCATGGGTGGATCACAGTAGTAAAAATCTATAGTGTTTGGAATCATTCGATCATACGAGAATTGAATAAAAAAGTAAACACGAAAATACCTTTCTTTGCTTAATTTATTAGTAAACAGTTTACTTTTATCAATTTATTTAGTTGATGAAAGTTATTAAATTAAATCATAACTTTCATATAAATATTTTCTTTCTGTTGAAATAGATTTAATTTGACGATGCACTTATAAATGAAAAAATTAATCGACGCCATTTTAAATCTGAAATACCATATTTTCAATTTCTTTGTTCAGAATCTAATATAAATAAACGTTTGTTCATTATATGAGACACATGCACACATAGCTTAATTTTTTTTTTGCAACACAACACGTACAAACAATTTAATTCCATTTATTTAGGTAAATATATTACATAAAATTTGGTTTAGGTACCTCCAAGTGGCTCCAACACATTAAAAACTACCTATAGTTACCTATAGTACCTATAGTACCTACAATTATTTTTAAATACTAAATTTTTATGATTACCCAAATGATTTAAGTTCATAATAAAAAAATAAAATGCTTTATATAATCACACACAGTAAAATACATATTTTTAAATCAAAAATAAAATAAAAACATTTTAAATATTGAAAATTGAATTTTTTATTAACTTTATAATTGATCATTGGAAATTGGAATGTCATCAAACAAAATTATTATTCTCGGCTATAAAGGCTCAATTAAAATGAATGTTTTTAATAAACCGAAAGCCATGAATTCGCAGTCTAATATGCAGATATTTCCATTATTTATACTCGAATTGCTTATTAAAATGTAAAATCTCTTGAATATTAGCCAATTATAATCCGTCCTTAATATAGGTGCCTAATACGAATATCACATTTTTTATATCTTATAATTTACTATTTTATATTATTGTCGGCGATTCCCTAGCGTAAGTGTAAATACAAATCATTCGTGGGAAGAAAAATGTATGATAATAATATATTGATAAATACAGTAGAGTTAATCAAATGTCCTTCAAAAGGTGCAGAGGAAAAGGAACGTATACATTGTTATATTATCTAGCCGTTTCACAACGAAACCTGCGATAATATTATATTATCGATACAATATAATAATATAATATATTATGGGTCCGACGGTTTTCGCTTTACAAGGTTATATTATGATTTATCGAAATAACGAACACGACAGTTTATTTATACTGTTGTAATACAGTTGTGGGTGCAGCCTACAATTTAACTTGACAAAGTTATCGCAACAGTAGGATAAAAATCCGATCCAGTGCTTTTAATAACCTTGATAATATCGTGTTTTGTTCACAGGGAACCTGGATCACTGCTAATCGTA
>WHPZ01586097.1:0-13517 GCA_016617965.1 Macrosiphum rosae
ATATACGTATATCATTATATATTTATATTATGTAGATCAAAAGTTGACGGTGGTATTAACATCACGGTCACATATCGATCGTCCAGTAGACCCATAAATTACCGTGTTCATTATAACATTTTCCAATTATTCGGAGCGTCGGTTACCGGCTCACCGGGGGGCCTTCGGGAAGCCTGAGGCCACTGGAACTCTACATACTCGTATAATACGTGTGTGTGTGTATATTGTTTTTATTTTCGTGTTATTTTTTTCATTTTAATCGTATATCTGTTCGAAAACCCATGATTTATCACGAGGCTCCGGTTTACATTGTTTCTCCGCAACATTATCTACACGGGCGAATACGTCTTGTATGTTTTGATTCCTCGGCCTCCGGGCGTACTGTATACCATAAGTCAATTGACTCGAAGGAAAAAAACGAAATAAAATTATTATTATTATTATTATTATTATTATTACGAAAGGGAGATTAATATGACACTTTGGCATCCGTAAAAACTCGTCATTCCCACGATCTACTACGAAATATATCGTATAGTTATTATAATGCTATGGAATTTCAAAAACGGTTATAGCGTGAAAATAATAATAATATTATAATGTGTTCGATGTTATGGTATATAATGGTAAGAAATAACGTAGGTATGTTACACGACGGTCGAATTCAATAAATATTATATAAAACATGTTCACAACGTATTCGGAATTCCGATTGCGAGATCAATATTATAAATATTATAATAATTATATAGTTAGGCACCTTAATATTTTTTGATATTCAAAATCTTTTATAATATTATATAATATTATGTTTACGATAAAAAGTTAATTATTGGGTGAGATATAGGTCGTCTATTGGTAACGAAAACCAGCTACAGACCAATACAGTTATACAAAACTACACGCAATTGTAAAGTAAGACACATAAAATTGCAAACGACAGTGCGGTATAGACTACAGTAGTACCGGCTAAGTGTATAACATTCATATAGTATATGATGTGTTTCTGGTGTCATAAAAACATATATAGGTATATATAGGTAATAACCGTAATCTACCTATATATATTTTTATTATGCGATATTTCGCAATACCGTATGACGACGCGATCTTCCTAGTCAAAAAACCTGGAGTTGTTGCGCGTTTGCGCATAATCGTTGTGTATATATTGTATACTGCAGATACCTATTACCAGGTTCTGCCTATTTGTACACACCTAAACCTACCATTTGCGTAAAAAAATTAATTTGTAATTTGAAAACGAAATTTCGAGAATATTGCCCTGCGGCGGCGCAGAACGAAACACAAAATAAAAGAAATGAAAACGAAGACGTAAAAACAAACAGCTTGTCTCGTGAGAAGTTTGCGGCAGACTCTCGAAGATATGTTTTGGGTATAGGTACGCATCTACTAATGAACGTGCGCCCCGCCGTGTTTAATGATCTATACTGAGAGGGTGCCCCTATTAAAAGGCGGCTACCGCCACCCGGAGCCCTTTTTGTCTTCTTTGTATGATCCGTTTAATATCCAATGAATATTTTAAGAGAATAGACGAAAAGAACGCGGGGGCGCGAGGATGGTTGAAAAAATGTTAAATCACGTTGGAATGTTGATTAAAACGCATAATATTTCGAGTCCATCGGGTTTGGTACTCGTATATACTATTGTATTGTTATTATATTATTATTATACATATATAGGTGGGTACTGCGCGTGTTATCGGAGTCGGAATGTATGCGCAATTGTGACAGCATTATTAACAGGCGTCTACAAAATTAATGATGACTAATTTTTTTTTTTCAACATAACTATATAGTGTGCGCGATCAATGGCTTCGTAAGTCGTAGTTTAGTATATAATATACGATTAGGTCCATTATTATTTTATTAGTACTGCAGCACGCGTATCAAAAGAATGCAGTTTGTATAACACTATATGGGTACCTACTATTTTAAGGCTGTTATAACAATTATTATTAATTTGTAGTCGAATCAATGTGTAGAAACCTGCGCTTCGCATGACCAAATACATCACTCGTCGTGTTATCGGTCTAATCACAAACTGTACATACAATTAGATGTGTTGAAAAAATTGAAAACGCTTTAAATACTGTTTACGTGTTTTTATACCTATAAGTACGCATACGGGAATAACACAATTGCACATTTATTAGGTAAAATATTTAATCATCTCATTGATTGTATATAATATTCTCGTTTATCAGTCCTAATTAGTCTAATCATTATGTTAGACTCGCTATAATAAATTAGTAATAAACGTTTCAAAACTTTTTGAACACCCTAGCTGGCTAGCTGTATATTATATCATACAATATCGATATCTATTGAAATATTAAACGATAACCATAGACATATTAATATGCCCATGACGATAACCAATAGCGCCACTTGGACATTTGCTGCAGGGAACGTGAAATTATGATTATTGCGTTTTTTCATGCAATGCCGGTTTTCACTGACAACTGCATATTATGTAAATCCGACCTACACCCGCGTTAGATTGAGACTTACAAACCCAGGATTGGGTCAAAAGAGGTCCACTGGCCGATTCTTAGTTGAGGCCCCCCCGCCAATGAAGAACCAACTACAGTCGAGTTCTTATAAACGAATAACGATTTGAACATTGCGTAACACTGACTCCAATACCTACACTATAATAATATATTATGATAATTCAGTAATAATACTATTTAAGGTATGACCATTGAATTTTAAACAAAATATTTTAAAAATATAGTAAAAAAATCAAAATCAACGTATAAATTGTTTGTACATTAAACAGCAGTGTAGAATAGAATGTACACCTACATACCTTGTTGATTTACTTTTTTTTGAATTACAAAAAACAGATTTAATTTCATATTCGAAAGCAGAATATTTCTCTCGTTATTTTAATGTATAAAAATCGAATTTATAGTGATATGAGTAGTATTTGCGTTATAAGTATTTAAAGTTTTGATGAGCGAAGTGGAGTGGTACGTGGTTATGCCGCAAAATGTTGGTCCACTACATAATATACCGTTTATAAAATCGTTGAATAGTGAATACTTATAACAGTTATAACTCATATAGAGTAGGTATAGACTCGTTCTAAACTCGATTTTTATGTACCTATTGAAATGTATACTCAGAAAAGTATTCTTATTTGGAACATATGAAATTAAAAATGTATGTTGTCATTCAAAAAAATTTAAATGTTAAAAAATGCGAAGGATAAAAAATATTTTAAAATAATATATAGGTATTTTTAAAATGTTTGTTTAATGACTAGAAGCCATGTAAAAATCTTTTTTTCAAAAACATTTATACTTTTTGAAATAATCAGTGTTTAATGATAAAAGAATCACCCGGTATAATATATATATAGGTACCGCATGAATGTGACCTACACGGCTACACCACAAATATAGGTATTGAATCAATTTTATTGTAATTTAAATTTAAAGTTATAACAAAGTAAAGTTAACAATTGACATAGTTAATAAATAGGTACTATAAGTAATACTTATTTAAATAATTCACATTATAAAAGTAATTGTATGGGTATATTTTGTTTTTCGGTTGGCGGTTTTTGTATAATTAGGTATAATATAATAATACAGTTTATAAAAAATAATTATTGTTGAATTTTCAGTTGAAAAAAAAGTAAAACGACCATTTGATATAATATTAGTAGGATTACATAGGTATTGCCATATATTTCGACATGGCTTGTACTATATAATATAGTTAAATATTATACATAGATGTGAGGTTAAATACAGTAAAACCTCGTTAAGACGCTCTCGAAGGGGAAATCGTAAAACCGCGTAATATGCGGAATAGCGTTATAGGCGAAGCCAGAAATTAGAGCGTATTATGCGGGATTACGTATTATGTGGTGGCGTATTAAGCGTGTTTTTTTCAATGTTAAAAGTGTACAAGTACCTGGGACCGGGAAAAATCCGCGTGTTAAGCGGGATGGCGTATTAAACGGGAGCGTCTTAACGAGGTTTTACTGTATGTATATGGATCTCGGGGACATAATATAGCCCCCTAGGCTGCCCTATTTAATCAGAACTCAGGGCTTGGGCATCTATGTATATTGTATATTATATATTATTATATGCATTATTATTGTTATTAACCCGATATTGATAAACACACGCGTTTTTCACCAATCACGTGGCCTCGTGGTGCCGTCTGTTTAAATTATCCTAAAACTATATTATATAATATAGTACGACAGCCAATCCTAATCACTATCTACAAACGACGACGAGTACAATATTATAATATTCGCATTTCGACTGTCATCTATACGCACGTTTATCAACGACCGTTTAAGTCTCCACGTTCTTGGCACCGCCACTGCTGCTGCCGCCGTTTCACCGCGGCATGCGTCGTCATTGAGCATGTAATATTATACACACATCTATAATAATCATATGTATGTGCGTAGTTTCTCTTGCAGCCGTAACCGGAGGACCACCCTGGTTAAATTTAATTAACAATGTCGTCATAAATATATACATATACCTACGGTAAATAGATATATTTCGAGAGGAAAATATACACAGTTTCCCTCGCAATATGACGTCTGATGACAGAGTGTGTTTTTTTTTCCGCTCTTACTCGCGACGATAATAATATTCAATATATCAGCCAACGGATTAAAATCGAAATCCACGGCGAGCTGCAGCACCGGTGATCATTATATTAGCACCAGTTTAGGTGACACGTTTATAGGCTCCTGCTGTCCCGTCAGGAACCTCCCGGCGTTCACACTAATAACGTTTTAACGAGGCAGCTACCAAAACGCGCGCGGATTCGGAGAATCTTTATTATTATTTTATATTTTACAACAGCTCCATATTACAATAAACATGTCATAAAATCGTATATAATGCAACGCGGATGCCCTCTCGCATGCGCCCGAATTGCGTTTTTATTGAATGCCGCCGCCGACCAGAAGTCGTTTTTTCTACATTGTCCTCGGAGTTTTCTTTGTTTTTTTTTTCCATTTTTTTTTTTTTTTTTTAATGAAATATATACCAACGATTTACGATCATTGTGTTCGTTTTGGGTTTTCAACAACCCAATATCATAAAATATCATAAATTTTACGATTTATACTTTATGCAGTTGAGGTGCTGATGCAGGTATCGCATACCGAGTGATACGAACGGAACAGATATACTCGTACCATATAGCTATATCAAGCAAGTCGCAGCACATCACTTATACATAAATCATAAATATATTTTATACAGCTGGTACCACCTGCAATATTTCATTATTGTTCAAAATGTCTATATAATTGTCTTAGAAGCATATATTTGCAGTGATAATATTAACTAGATATTGCAGTATACCTATGTAATATGTATACATAAACATTTTATATTTTATAGTATTGGTATTATTTCTTATACATCACAAGCGAACGGCACTATAAACGATATTGGGTTTATTAGGAAAAAAACCATAAATTTGTTTGCCCAGCGAAAAATGGCCATAAAAATAACATATATCATTGTTTAGTTATTTGTTTTTTCGCTTTAGTTTCAGCCCTTGCCCAACATTTTAAACCTTGTGCGTATTATATTATATATATATGAGCGATATTAAATTGTGGTTAGTCATATTGTATATTCTCTACTGAGAATCGCCTAAAGATGCCGATAACCACAGATTTGCGGTGTGAATGCCATAAATGGGAATTTTTAATATATAATTTTTTATGTCTGTTCGATGTTTATTGCTTATAAAAGAAACCAAACATTGTAAGAGAAAAACACAGTTTTCACAACAAAATGATTCTACGAACCTATACATACATATGTACTACAATAGGTATAGATATATGCTTACACATAATATTATATATTTATGTGCATACCTATTATTATTTATTACTTATTAATTATTTAAGAAAGTCTACATTATTTGAAGGATTCGAGTGATGATTAATAATTTCCATCTTTGCATAACATGATATCATTACGTATTTATCTGCAACTGAAAATCGCAATAGGCATATATTCATTTGAGTTTGTTGTAGGTACTTATCTACGCAATATGATATAATATATTATACGGTTTTGCTTTTTTATCTTGTTTCAACCCTACATAGTTTCAGTATACATAATTCATCATGGCGATACATATTATTATACGTGATATTATAGGTACATGCAATAGTGTTCGCATCGTTTGACGTACCTGCCTATATTTTTTAATATATTATGAAATATATAAGTAGCGTCCAAAAGAACGCCGGGGTTATAATATTTTTATTACCATGTACCTATACATACCTACGTTATTATTATTATTATTATACATGTACCGATATATTTGTATATCATGCACGTTATAGGCATATCGTATACATATATATATATATAGGTACCTATATGCCACACGTGCAGCAGCACACATATAATAATAATACGCGCAAGTCCATAAAGAAATCGCCGGTACGACCGAGCGAGCGGATTTATTGAACGCGGTCTGACAATATTTGATATAAAACCGAGTATTTACAACGTCTGCGCGATCGGGCCGGAATGAATCAGTGAGCTTCCGATGGGGATTTATGGGCCGGCGATGGCGTCTCTCGCATTGGTATAAGCGTATTACATATAGGCTATACAGCTGTAGTATACCTCGGGTATACCTGTATCATAATATTATATTATTATGAACGCGCGTTCGGTGCACCGCTGACGACGACAAGCTTTGCATACAATTGGTATTTTTATGATTTATTCCGCATGCGACCGATAATATAATAATGGTTATTCTTTTATTTCTCGTAATACGTTATCGGGAGTTTATATTATATATTATTATTATTATTATTATTATTCACGTGGGCGTCAGACGCGAATACGAGGAGCAACAACCTCGAAAAGAAACGCACTCGTTTCGCAAGCGGATGCGAAACGCGTTCAGACCTCCGCTCGTATACTTCTTGTATTATACATATATATACCTATGTATAATATATTTTATATGGGTAAAAATGCGCATACGGCGCATATAATTCGCAAAATAGCACATTATATACGTCGACAGGTTTATATTATGTTATACCTGCGCGCATGTGTATTATATATTTGTGTGTTTATAATATATAAGTACTGCTATATATTATATTTACTTAACAACCTCCTCGACACCACTTCACCGCGACCATTGTTCCAAATGCCGACTAAATCGAGCTGCTGCATGCAGAATCGTGTTCCGAGAATATTGTCTACACATCATAACGTGTATGTGTGTGTGTGTGTGTGTGTGTGTGTGTGTGTGTGTGTGTGTGTGTGTAACTGCAGTTTTACCGAGCTTTGGAGTTTTCTGCTCACTTCCGACAAAAATTTAAAAAAAAAAATCATACGTTTTAAACATGCTCGGGGGTACTTATCGTACCTATAATATAATATACGTATCTTTTAACAAAAAAAATAATCGGAACTTCACCGCGCATAACTCAATATTTTTTCTTGCACAATATATCAAATCATTTATATAATATATAATATAGTTTGTGCATCGCAACTGATATTATTACATACGTATCCGTTATACTTGGATGAGGTTAACGCATCGCACTTGAAGTATATAGGTAGATATACGTAAAACAACGTAACAAATATTCTGTTTGCGAGCAAGTGATAATTCATACTATAACGACGTTGTTGAATAAGTGCGTCTATGCGTTTAACTAAAGAAAACGTTCCCACACATCCACAGCAATAATTTAACTTTATTGCAATAAAACATAAAATGATATACAATTGTTGTATATACTTAAAATCGAATACGGATAAATATTATTCTGTCAAACACGCACAGTATCTACGAGTTAGATGGTAAATAATATGAGTATAACATAGACAATAGTCCTGTGTTTTTATAATTGAATTTCTAATTTTTTAATTACAATTTATCGCAAGCATCTAATCAGTACAAACAAATAATCAGAACTTCACTACACATAACTCAATGTTTTTCTCGCACAATATTTCAAATCGTTTATAGTTTATTGCTCCGTATATAATATTACTGATATCTGCAGAAATCCTGTAGGCACGTTGTATTCTTGTATACTTGAACATTTCGTTTAATACATTTTACTATTATTATAAAATAATATACTGTCGATGAAATATTTAAAACTAATAAAGTTTTAAATACTATCAGACAACCTTTTTTTTAAATGTGTATATTACTTAAACGTAATATCAAATAGGTATGTATTATGTTTATTTATTACGTAAATTGTAAGCTGTAACGCAGTTATGAATTTTAAATTTTGCAGCAACATAATAATATACCGGGTAAACTAGAATCAGTATAATACTATATATACCTACCGAGTATAACAATTCATATATATACACATAATTGTGCAAAGCTTCATATTAACTTTAAACGAACTCATTCAACATATATACATTTACACATACGATGTTTTTTCTTTTTTTTTTTGTTGTTTTTAAAATCAAAATAATATACAGATGTTATTTGATTTTTTTTTTTTGCTCAACGGACGATATTATATTATAATGTCATCACCTGTAAATTGAACGATCGGTTTTCGCGAACAAAATAATACATACTGCACGATCGCGATCACACACGTCATATAATATCATATCGTCCGTTTGATCGAATAATATTATAACAAAAATACGTGATAAAATCTCGCGAACCCTTTGATCCGTCACCGTTACCATCAGCGACAGTGCGTATATATACGCGCGTACCTATATTATTATGATGATGTAATATGCGAATGAAAAAAGAATCGACTGTGCGGATATACGATAAAAGAAAAATTGCCTCTAACGACGCCGATAACGTCGGAAAGATAACGGGCGATTGAAAAAATCGAAAAATAAAAAACGAATTTCGTGTATACAACAATGCGACTCGATTCGTTGGGGGTGAAACAGCCGCGCGCGAACCGTCGTCGTCGTCATCATCAACTACCCGCTGTTCCGCATTGTTTGTTTTCCATTATTTTCCGATCGCCGGGTGCGCGCGTTTATACGGTCGTCTCGTTAATGACGGACAATATACGCGCATTTAGAAGACGCACATTACGTCATATATTGTTACAGTACGCGAGCGCATTGTGTATACCGCGGGTGTTATAAACCCATACACATATAATACTCCTCTATACAGATCCTTTACCTATTATATATAGGTACGCATATATATATATATAGTACACACACGCACGCGGATAGTCGCGTTTAAAAAATGATTTACCAGGAGAAAGAGCGGCGGAAAAAAAAATAATAACAACACTCGCCGGTGTCGTCGCGCGGCCGGGGGCGTGTTCCAGGGAAATATTATTAAATAATATTATGTAGGGCACGCGTTCGGTCGATCGCGAACAGATGGCCAACGTATATATTGGTGTGTATAATATATGTATATATGTGTGTGTGTGTGTGAGCGTGTAGGTATAATGCGAGCTATACCCACACGGACCGTCGAAATTACAGTGATTTGTAAAGACCGAGCGCTATAGTGTGCGGTGTGTGCGTGAATACGTCTCAGAACGAGAAAATTATACGAGCGCGGTGTTATACGCATATAATAATAATAATAATAATAATGACATTCCGATACGATCGCGTGCCTGTCGGCCGTAACAGTGTATATGATACAATTATATATGTATACACACTAATATTATAACTGCGGGTGTGTGTATGTGAGTGCGTGTAACTCGGTAGCTGTCCATTGCAATGGTAACCGCCTCAGCCCCGAGGTTATAGGACCAGCCAGAGAGTATCACCTCAATCGCCTCCGCCGCGGTCCAATTATACATCGTTACATTATTATAGGTAGGTAGTAGGTACCTACCTGTACATATATAATATGCCTCAGTCATCTGCAGGCTCGGCGATGAGCTTGAGTACACCACGCCGGCTATACGACGTGATGATAAAAAAAAACCCAGCGTTGCAGTCGATGTGCCTATTCACACACGAAAGATGGACCGATACGATTTCGTTTATGAAATGCACCCCTCCGATGACGAGCAGAAATAATTGTGCGTACAATTTGATGGCATTAGCTCCTAAATACGTGTAACCATTATCCATATTATATTATGTGCATTTTATGATTGGACAGGATGCACTGCAGTATATTATAGGTGTATACAAACGTATCGTGCAGTGACTACTGAAGAATATAGTGGCTATCGCGACATATTATTATAATGCGTTTTTATATTTGGCGGGTGTTAAAATATATATACTACTTATAATATGAGATGTTACTCTCGTGCAGTAATGCGCGACTCTAATGGTTATGTTAAGTATACTTATTCAGTTAGGCATCAAACAAATTACTTGCGGAACTATATAGCGTGCAGTTGTCTGGTCGAAACTAAATGAATTTCACCTGCATATATTTTAGTGTATATACACGGGTACAGTACAATATGGCACCGGTAAATAAATTATCCACAAAAACGTATATTTTAAGTAGGTATTTTGTTCCAAGTCGATGACCCAAGTGTATAGCTGTTGTCCGAACCCATATATTATAGATATATACATATATATGACTGTGTTATATTTTTAAATGTCCCACAAAACTGTTGTATTTACGATATCATTAAATCATAATACGTGTGTTATGTGGCTTAGACCTGGCTGCGATCTGTGGAAATCCAGGTCGTATAACACACAATACACGTTACACCGACCGCGACGGCAGCAGTATATAATACAATATAATATATATTTTACTCGCAATGCAGAATCCGTACTTACCTCTGTATATAGGTACATAATACAGATACACATGTGAGTGTGTGTGCACTTTCTAGTCGTCAAATTGTGAACCTATGTATGCAAATAAAATACGACCAGTAAGCGCTCACATAATAGAATTGTCCGCTATATACGCATATATAGAGGTATATTACGCATATATACTTGTTGGTAAGGCAGTATAATATGGGTAGGTGTACGTATGTGTATCGTTGCCGCAGAGCTGCCCCCGAGGCTACCGATAAAATATCTGGGACGAGTCGGCGGGAGAATATAATAATATTATATGGCCTCATGACAAACGCAAACGATAAACAAAATAATGAACAGTTTCAGTTTTATTATGTATGTACGAAAAAAAAATAAATAGTAATAATAACAATAATAGTATATAACTGCGGTTATAAAATCGCTGTAACAACCACTACGTTACTCCGCATTGTATCTATAGTATACTACCTATATATAATATGCGTCTGCAATAGTGTAATGGCGTATTAAATATATACAGGACACGTTCAGAGATGAACAAGATCGCAATTTATACATTTCTGCAGTATTCACCTATATGCGTACATGATAATAATATGTTCCTTTACATTTTAATTTGTTTTCATTTTCAAATATTATACATCGCGGAGAGAGTTCATCATAATATGCGGTATAGGTATGACTGCACAATAATATAACACCGTTAACCATAAACCAATGAACAAATTAATATAATTTTCGATGATGTATAGATGTATAATAATAATATGACTTTTAAATTGTAATTAAATAATTACAGTAAAGTTATAGTCTCATAATTACAGCTAAAACACGCGCTTAGGTATAAAATACTAACCGACCCCTTGAATTTCCGTAAAAACCCCAACTTCTATAGTATAATGATTCAAACTGTGTTCGATTGGTTATTTGATTATTTGGTATAAGGATATTCAAAAATAAAAAAAAAATAGAAAAAAGGAAAAATATTTCATTTTAAACCAGTTGATAGTAACTTATTTTTCTTACGGGATTATTGTTAACAGAAATAAATACAAATATGCTGTTATTATTTTAATCCAAACGAATGAGAAATATAGCCACCAAACAACAAAATATATACTATAAGGGTTAAAATTATATATATATTCAGTCATAATCATATAATAACAATTTTATTTCTTGTACCTAACCAATGGGCCGTGGCAACCGCTTATATATATATAAAATAATTATTATACCTACTATTATGATCTGTAATCAATTGCAACCATTTAAAAAAAAATGTTGATTTTCATCGTGAATCTCAAAATCCTTTCTTAGTGATAATACATAATACAACGAAACTATACTGACCAAATGTCATGATCATAGCTTCAGCGGTTCTGGCTGGGCGGTGATGAATCAGTCAGGACTTGTTATTTTATTATAGGTATAATATTAAATATATGTATACCAGATACCTAGTCCTATAATATCGTGCGAGATAAGCATGTTTAAGAAGTATCCATAATTATTGGTGGAACTACAGAAACCCGCCGACAGAAGACAGGGGGTGATATACAGTAAAATAAAAGAGTACCTTTAAGTAATTTTTATAATATTGTAATCCAAGATAATAATACTGTTACCATTAAGTTTTAAATTTAAAGTGGAAATTCTCTATAAATTAACTGCAGTTTCTGCGCTTTTAAGAAAGGTTTTAAAACCCAATTTTTCATTTATCTTCCCATTTTATTAGTGGGCTATAAAATAATATATGATCGGGACAATTTATTTTTAGGACGGAGGCTTTGAAACGTTGCACTTGTGCTTAACTTGTCTACATTTGTTAGCCATAAATCCCCCCAAATCCGTATACGAATCATTTGATGCATATAATATTATAAATTATAATAAAATAACAGAACAGCCGCGGTACTTATATACATAATATTATAATAGACCAGTTCTGCTTTTCGGTTATTATACTATACAAATTTATCGCATCAAATTAAGTCTTAAAATTAAATAGTTGGTGATCAATGGGTACGTGCGTATAAAAAAGTCGTCCAATTTATTTATTAATATATATTATATACCTATATGTTCGAAATTATTATCACCGGTCTTACTCTTAGCCAACCACTTATATATGTCAACGAAAATAAAGGATTTTTCGACTTAACGATTATACAATATACATTTAAAGTTATATACCTATACCCATTACATATTTGACACAATGATCCTAATCCTTTAATTATTTCAATCCGAAAATGAAAATAATAACATAAAGTTAATATTATCTCCTATAATATCATGACATATATAGACGTAGGCATATATAGTATAGTAATATATAAATCCGTTAAAATTGATAATCTCGGAACGTTTATAAAAATTGTGTTACTTTATTCCTCATAATAATATAGTCGTTCATATAGGTAACCGTTCCTGTTGTTTTAATAGGTTTCGGCGGTTTAATATAATTAATTTTCATTAATGGTTATATACTCTATACGTTTTAAAACGTTAATAATATAATCTTTTATTCGTCATTGACTACCTGCTGATCAGTTAATTCAAATCTTTATTGTTAAGTCTTTAAGGAATTTCTCTTCCGTATGTATATTATAATACAGGCGAGATCGGTATGAAAACAAAAACGTATATACTTACGACACATTAATTACTAATTAGTGGATAATAGCTAAGACTATTGGTTTTTTTTTTTTTTTTT
>WHPZ01586099.1:0-16912 GCA_016617965.1 Macrosiphum rosae
GTATGTACTATGTAATGTACATGTAGATACCTACCTATTACTTGAATAAATGGGAGCTTTTTGTTGTGATAATTCTATCTTCAGGTAATTTGTCTATAAATATACATACATACATACAATTCTATTTAATTTATTATATATTTTATTGTTATTTCGTGTTAATACAAAAAAATAATTACCGATTAATTATAATAATACAATAATAAAAAAAAATTAGGCATTCCAAACTAATGATTTGAATAATTAAATAAGTATAAGAAATGGTTTGACTCTGGACACTAAGGTTTGCAAAGGAAATGAAAGATTGATTTTGAAATATTAAGTTACTATCGTTTACACGGTATGTATAAGTTAAAATATATAACTATAAATAATATTTTCAAATCATCAAAAACATCATGCAGTGATATTGACTACACATTATAATTAATTTATAATATAGGTGTTTTTGTTCTTTGGCGTCATTTATTTTGCAAATTCCACATCCATCACATGATTATAGGCCAGTGATGAATAAACTCAAACTCTTGTCTCTAGCAGATAGAATAGTTGAATATAATTTGGTATTTTTGCACGAGCTGATTGACGGACGTGTGGATGCTCCCTCTCCTAGCCCATTCATAACTAAATAAATATGGACATAAAACACTATAATATAATATACAGATTACAAAAAATTAATAACTGTCTTATTTTATAATTAACATATTTTTTAAACAGATAATTTATTGACATTAAAAGAGAGAACAAGTCTAGTTTCCGGGCAACCTTTTTTTTTGAATTTTTTTTTTTTTGAAAAGGTTTGTTTTGACGAGTTAAGAACGATAGTGCAACAAAAATGTACGCAAATGATTATTTTGGAAGTTATAGCCACCCAAAGTTAACAATTTTACGTTTATACGCGTGCGCGCAAAACTATTATAATACCGCGAGGATATAATTACACCATCGTTCTTAACTCGTCAAAACAATCCTTTTCAAAAAAAAAAAAAAAAATTCAAAAAAAAAGGTTGCCCGGTAAATTAGACTTATACCTAAAAGAGATATTCTGCTGATGCATTTAATTTTTATAATTAAATTGAATTTTAGTTGCCCCTAATAAATGTAGTAATTGCAACTCAATATAACTGGTATCAACCATTCTCTTATCAGTGGTATAAGAGCTAACTATGACGGAGCTATCTTCACTGACATTAAAATTTGACTGTGTATTGAGCAACCAACCTTTGTCGAAAATTTTGTTTATATATTTCTTCAATAAATATAAATTATGTTAAACAGTGAAAAATGTATATGTAGTTTTCAAATTGAAATGCAACATTAAAAACATGATATTTTACAGGGACAGCTAGTTATATTTATTATATATTTTACACTATAATCTAGTACAGTACTTCTCAAATTTTTTTGTCATGAGGCTCCCTAAATTTAATGTAAAACTGTCAAGGCCCCCTTAATCAAAATTATTAATTGTTTTTTCTAAATTAGGTATATACTAAAATTACATGTACTATTTCACACAGATAAATTATTAAAATGTATAGGAATTTAATATACTTCTGAAAAATATTAATGATAGTATTAAAATTTAAGTATTTATTCTTTTTCCATAAACGCTTAAAGACTAAAGAAAATAAGCACTGATCTACGATGACCATATAAATCTATGAACCATTTAGCATATAGATATGTATCTATTCCCAGGATCTCGGTTAATATATCATAATATATAGGTGATAGCATTGATTTTATAATATACTATAAATACTATGAATATATTATAAAATCAATGGTGATAGGTACAACTGAGTAATAAATGCTGATAAAAAGGGATTCAAAATATATGCATTTTGGTAACACATAGGTACCTAATATGAATACTAGTATTAAACTCAATATGCAAATATCAACATATTATGAATTCTATTTAAAATCAATCTATTAATTAAAAATTAATAATTATTATTTGTAAATTGTAACACTTTGAAAACATTATGGATGATAATTTAGTGAATTAACTCTTATATTTTTCATATATTTCTTTGTAATAGGAAATTTAAAAACATTGACAGTTTTACTACTACACCATTTAAAACAGTGTAAAAAAATAGAGGGTATCAAAGTTACCCCACAAGAGGTCTAACATTAATAGCAACACTTAATAATTAAAAATGATATATGATTCTCAAAAAAAAAAAAAATTTATTTTATTTTTTAAGACAATTATATTATTTGAGGTAAACTTATTAAGAATATAGATGCTTTTTTTTGTTTAACTGTAGTAAATTTAAAATTAAACCTAAAATCCATTGGAAAATTATCAAAGTTACCCCATTCTACGGTAAAAAGAAATTCAAGTGAGTAAAATAAGGTATTATACCTACCTATATATATAAATACCAATCTTGCTAATATAATATGTTATAATTGTATATAAATACCAATATACTTGATAAATATATCAGTCACTGAAACACTTTACAACTATACAGTAAAAGAGATATTTTTGAATTTTCATTTTATATTTAAATCGCCATAACTCATCGTTTAACAAAAATATCACTTTTAAGATTTTTAATATTTAAAAACTAAACGTTATATTGAAATTCTAATACTTTTCTCATCTTAAACACATACAAATATAAAATCACACATTTATCCTTAAATTAAATTATTTTTTTTTTTATTAATTATGTAAACAATAATTAACATTTAAAAAAAATGTAAGAAATATTTATTTTTGTTGTGTGTTCCTTTAAATCTTGTAAATTACATTGAATTGAACTTTTATTTTAAATTACATAAATTGTTTTTCGAATATGTCTCTGTCTGATAGTGGATGAAAACAGTAAGCATAGTAATTTGGGTGTATTGTTCTTAAAAAATATTAGGAATAATACTAAAGTGAGTCACACTTGTGATCAGGGCCGGATTTAGAGGAGTGGAGGCCTATGGGCATCAAAGGAGCGGGGACCCCCTGGCCCCAAATTATTTTACAAATAAAATGAACAATTTTTTTTCAAAGTAGATTATTTTTCTTTTATTAGTACCTATTTAACAAACATATATACAATGTATATAATTATGATCAGAAACAAGAAATTAAATTTAAGTGTTAACAAACGGAACCTTCCGAGCTTTTTTCGGCGAAAAATCGTTGATAAGTTCGCTGAAATCCAGTTCCCGAAGTAAATCACTTTCAATGCTCAGGAGAGAAAGTTTTGTCCCATCGTGGTTCGAAGCCTATTTTTTATAATCTTCATTTTTGAAAATGAGCGTTCTCCAGTGCAATTTGATACCATTAAAACCAAATACATTCTCAATGCAATTTCAAGATTAGGGAATGTAGCTCTGAAATTTTGATCTTTGAAAATTTGGTAGTAAAATAGTTCCGGAGATCGGTCTTTTCCATAATCCTTTTTGTATGCGTCGATCAAAGACACAAATTGAACCAACTCATTACCAAGACTAGGTTCTAAATCATCCTCATAAACTTTCACCAATGCCTCTGCTGCAGCGTGCAAATTTTCAACATCCATCTTCTCAATGTGATTAAGAAATCCAAATCTCGAACGTACAGCTTCATAGGCATACAATAATTTGTATCATGTAGTAATTTTGTTACCTATTAGTATTATATTATTATATTATTTAAATTAAGTCTGACAGAAACGACAAGACTATCTATAAAATGCTTTTATTAAATTGTTATTAATTATTATCCTATTATAATTACTATAACAATAATATTTTGAAGATTTTATTAAATTGTTATAAATTATTATCATATTATAATTACTATAACAATAATATTGTAAATATGATAAAATAAATATTAGATTCAAAAAAGTATTGATTATTTTATTATACAGTGAAATAGTTGAATATTTTCAACTATTAGTATTTTATTATGGTAATGTGATGACTGATGACCACTTGGTTTTCGCATCTCGATCACTCGGATCGCATCAAATTGTATTAGTTAGTAGTACTAAATAGTTCATAATATAATAGTCAATTATAGGAACTTACTTACGTTAATATTCAATAATGGGTAACATTGATTTTTATTTTAATAAATGAGAAGTAAAATAATATTTATTGATTGTTGGTACTGGTGTATTAAAAATCTAATGTTGTTGTGGGTGGTTGGTGTGGGGAGCATAGTCCCCCACGGGTTAGGTTGAGATTAATCATTGTCAAGAACGATAATTTTTTTTAAGTTTTTGAGTCCGCTTTCTTTTATTTTTCCAATTCAAATACTGCCTGTACATATTATTTCATATTACTTGCCCATTTGATTATTGATGTACCTACGTACTTGACAAGTACACCAGTCGTTAGTAACCTGTTTTGGAAATTTAAATCTTTAATCTATTTTATTTTATTTCCATAAATATAGAAACTATTACCATATTTTTATAGTTAGTTAAAAAAATAAATATTAAATTATTGACGCGGTTATTGGTTAGGTAACTACGCATTGGTTAATTACGTATAGGCGTAAAAATAATTATTAGAAATATTGTAAAGCTACTTTAAGTTTTTACTTCTTAACAATGATTTTTCTTCTCTGAAATCATCAACAAGTGGGTAACTAATAGTTAATATTAAATAATTATCATAAATGAGTAACCTATATGATATACTATAATATGATATAACCTATATGACAGGGATTGCAAATCCATGGCACGTGAAAAATTAAAATATTTATATTATATATAATTTTTATTTTTAATAATAAATAACATCACAAATCACAATGTATATATTAATATCTACAGAATACAGATAAAATTGAATAATCGTTATTTATCGATAAATAGCCGTATACTGTTAGGTAATATTTACCTACTTTTTTATGTGCCTCTTTTCGTAATGTAAATATATAATGGCACTAAAAAAAAGCCAATTTTTGGCACCTAGCGTCAAAATATTTTGCACCCCTGCTTATGATATACTTATAAATTATAATATATTAAAATAATTCAGAATATTTTATTGCAAACTAATCTTGAAAATAACTAGGTGTAGTAGGTACTACATTATGTATGTACTACTGGGTAATAAATAAAATCACAAAGCAATGCAAACAGTGATTACATTTTTAATTAAAAATTAATATGCATTTACAATTACAAATGTTATTAAAATAATTGATATAACTTATAATGGATTATGGGCATATTATGTTATTTTTTTACAAGTAATATCAAGTTTTGACATTTTACCTTTGGGTAAGAATATATGATAGGTAAATACAAATAACAGGCCAATTACAAAGTTCCTAATATAAGGTATAAATAATTTAAATTTAGCCAAGGGATGAATAGGCCGGATTGATTACCCAAGCTGGTCAGCGGCCATTCATTAGAAATCAAAATTTTTTATAATCACGCCATATAACATTTTTAATTATTTATTTCAGGAGGTCTTCCGACTATAATTATAATAATAATATAATTACGTAATATATACATTTATAAATTATCACTACCTAACAATACCAACTAATAAATACCTAAATATCAAGCTGTACTGCGTTTACAAAACAACGGGGGAATGAAAAAAATAAATATCGTTTGGTGTAAATTAAAATCATAATAATTAATAGCCTAGTGTATTATACAATACTACAACTAGTGTCTACATTGCAGTGTATCCGGCTATGCGGTAATCGGTTGTGGTTTGTACAGCTGTCTTAGGTGCGCCACCGCGTCCAAGGACCCGTCGCCACTGCTTCCCATCACTTCACCGGAGACAACGTTATTGCTTTCATCGTCCGCCACGTACCCAGGGCTCATTTGCAACCGCCACGCGTTCAGCCAGTCCTTTGGCTTGCCGCCACTTGAGCCACTGCCCTGTCCGACGGTCGCATGTCTCTTATTCGCCACTGCGGGTGCGGAGGCGGTGTTCGCCGCTGCACTGCCACCGATGGGTAACGTGTTGGTTTGCGGCCCAAGTTCCAACTGGAACTGCACGTCTGCATTCGGACCCAGCCGAAAACCCACGCCCAGTTTCGAGTCGGTACCTGAAAACGAAAACAGAATTATTTATAATCCGATGAAGACGTCCGATCAATCGTTAGAAAAACGTGTGATTTTTATAGGGTAAGTACGGAAAAAATCACTAAAAAACCGTAAACATAGTAGGTACCTATGCATTTATATGATTGTGTATGCTCCTAGTTGTAATTCTGTAATTAAAGATCACAAACCAATAACTTAAAAATATAAGCATGACAATTTCAAAAATATGTGCATTTCCAATTAATTTCTAATATATTAGGCTAATTCAACGGTAGAAATATTAGAGGCATGGAAAAATTATTCTATACCATTAGGGTATAAACTTGTAATTTAAATGTTATATTTATTAAATATATTAAACATTTAAATTTATGAATTAGGTTGATATTGATTTCCATGGATTGTATCAGTCATCTACCATTCTAGATTTATGTGAAGACTTCATGAAGTCGTACGATAATATGCTACAAATAGTAGAACATTATATAAAAGATAAAGATGGTAAATTGTTACTTTAAGAACTCAAAACAAATAATGATCTTACACAAATTAATACGAATAATCAATTTTATTATATACCATGCCAAAAGTTAACTCAAACCACGTACTGTTATTTAGATGGTAAAGACTGTACACTTTTACACCTACTAACTTCTTTATTTGTGCCAACATCACGTAAAGTAACCAAAGATGGTAATGGAAAGAACAATTTGACAAAATATTCCATAAAGGATTCACAAAAGAGTTTTATTACTTTTCATGATTCATTCACTGAATCTGAAAATTATTTAGAAAATTTAAAAAATAAAAAAAATGCCGATACAACCTTTTGTCATAGTAATTGGTACACCACTAAAACCAAATGAAATTTTAGTCTACTTTGATACAATAAAATATAAGAATTTTAATATTACCAGTACAATCGATGTATGTTTTAAGCTTTTTAATTTGTTTAATTTACAATATCCTTTGCAGTCATGTGCAGTTTGGATGTTCATACAAAAATTGTATTATAATATATCTACTAAAGATGTTACACCCCACCAATTGGTAACTCAAGTGTTACACTGTTTGAAGAAAAAAAAATAGTAAATTCATTCATGAAATCTAAGATATTAAGATATTTTTATCCATAATTTTATTACATTCAATTAATGTATGTAAAATGTAAATACTAAAGTATTATATAATTTTGTTGATAGTTCTTTTTATTAAATTTCTTAAGTAGTTGTTTATAGTTTTTCTTATATGAAATTGCTTTAGTTCTTTTCTTTAAAGTTATTTAATAATTTCAACGTTTTCATACAAATTCAAAAATATTAAGTTATTTTGTATACTATTTTTTAATATAAGAAAGTTATTCGTCTATTTATACTTTATAGTTTTATCTTCATGACATATTATTTTATATAATTGAACTAATTTGTTTTTTTCAAATCTAAAGTATTATGTTGTTTTGTTATATTTCCTATTTCAATTTAAATATATACAATTTTAAAATATATATATCTATAATTTTATAACTAATTATATTCATTAAATTTATGTATCTAATACTAAGTATTAAATTATTTTGTTTATAGTTTTTCTTACATGAAATTGCTTTAGTTTTTTCTTAAAACTAATTTAATAATTTCAATGTTTTTTTCTAAGTTCTAAAATATTATGTTATTTTATTTTATATTTATAATTATCTGTATTTGATAGTGTATATAATAAATAATTTTACATTAATATTTTTTACATTTACTGATTTCGATGATTCCAATGATGAATTTATTAAATATTCGTACAGCCAGTTTTTCACAATAAAATAATAAATCATTTTTTCAAGTTGAGAAAAAAAAAAATTAGTAATCCAAATACTTTTTTAGTTGAATATTACAATAATTTTTTCGGGACAGTAAAAACTTTTTTCAAATTAATCTATATTTTTATTATATTGATCGTTCATTTTGGTTCAGTGTATTTTATAAGAATAAAAATAAAACAAAATAACCATCATAATATTTATAATGTTTAGCTTATATTAAAGTTAAATGATAATTATTTAAATATGAACTAATAGAAAAGAGTTTCTATTTTTTAAAGTTTGTTGCCATCTACAATGTACTAAATAAAAATTATAAAATAATTAAATAAACATCAATTTAAAAAAGGTGGACAATTAGGTGGTACCACTCAGATGTACAGAAGTCGTTGTAATGGATGTGTTATACTTGAATATAATGATAATTCTGATCTCTGATCTTTCATTCAAATTTATACTTTTTGCTAGGTATGGAAAATAAACTTCTATGATTTACTTAGGTACTGAATAATAATTAACACAATTTTAAAAATTTCTCATGCCTATAAATAGCTCAGAAAGAATCAAAAAAATTTGAAAATTTAATTCAAACGCTCATAAAAAGTTAATGTACGTTCCGGTTTTTTTTTTTTTGTTTAAGGTAGCAAATTTCGGGGAATTTTCTATTAAAGTTTCTAATGCAAGCTATGAAAAGAAAAACTTGACTTCCTAGCTGAAAAAAAAAAATAAAAATTATGATGAATTTTGTCAAAACTTGAACTTAAAATGCATATAAAAAAAATCGTGCCTTTATATCTTAAATATTTTTGAACTTCCACTAATGAAACTTATAAGGAACATTGCATTTAATTTTCAAGCGTTTTAAGAATAATTTTAAAAAAACTTCACAAAATTCTAAAAATGTCTCTAAAAGTTCCCATTTTTTTTTTGTTTTTCAGGATGCTTTCAAAAACTACTAGGAATTTTCGATTTTTATCTCTCAATAGTACCAACTATATTCACTTTTCTATCAGAAAAGATGCTGATCACAAGAATCGGAGCATTTTTACTACCCCAGATTTTGGTGACAGAGAGAAAAAATAAAAAAAAATAACATATTATTGTAAATACAATACATTCTTTCCCTCCGCTTACAATTTAAAAGTCGAGAAATATTATTTTTTACTTTTAAGTAAGACTTTAAACTTTATATTTAAGGCCTATAATAGCCTAATAGCGAGTTTATTTAATTAATTTACTTTTGATGAACCAATTTAATATAGTGATAAATTAATTACAAAAGTCGTAAGACAAATTAAATAACAATTATTAAAAATGTATAATTCAAAAATATTTTCTAGTTATACAACAAATTACTTGTGTAATTGTTATATGCGGGGCTGAATAAGGAAAAGCATACATGGGAGATATATTTTGGCCACCCATTAATTAATCAAATCAAAATTAATTTTAAATTATTATAAATTTACATTACAAAAATACAAAATACACGCATTGGTCTTGAAATATAATGTTATATACCTACCTATCATATATTTTATATTTATATAATAATAAAAAATATATATTTATATCTAATCATAAAGCAATCAATATCATATTAGAATGATACTCAATCAATATTATACTTATAGTATATAATATATTATATTTATTGTTTTATCGATCTTTACCTTTCTTAATCGGTGGCATGTTACTGTAAACTACAGACAACAACGATGGGATTTCTTCAGGTACAAAAATAGTTGCATTTACATCTGTAAAACAATAAAAACATCAACATCATTAGGTTACAGAAATACGCAAAATGTTAACTTGATAATTGCAATTATCCTCGTCACATAGGTAATCGAGATAATCCTTCAACGATTAGGTACAAAAAATTTATTAATTTCATCTTATTTATCAAGGCAATATGAAATTAATAACAATTTTCAATATCCGTAATTTTTGTTTTTTTGGTTTTCAAAATGTCCCTATAGGGGAATTGGTACTAATATATTTGTTGACTTTTACTCAATAACATTGTACAAAACATTTTTTCCTATCTTATACAGAAAGCAAATATTATAATGTAATTATATATTAGGTTGGCATCTACATTGTAAATAATATAGGTAGTAATATATAATAGTATTATTAGGTAAGTCATCAAGAGCACAGTATGCAGAAAACCAATTTAAATTTTGTTAGAAAAATAAATATTCCTTTTTCACACATACCACATTAATAATTTACTGATCATATGTGATGCAATATTTTTCATAAAAATATTAGATATCTGGTATAATAACTATACTTCTTTATTAAATTATAATATGCTTATAAAATTACATACAATTTCAAAGAAGAAAATACCGTGTTAGATAAATATTCTAAATTAAAGATTATTGTGATTGGTAAATAGTTTTACAGTAAAATTAACGAAAACCACGTAGTAGTAACAAAATGTCGTAATAATATATGTATAACAATATTTATTTATTTAATGTAGATACTTGGAATTCTGCTTCGTATAATACGACGTACCTACCTAAGTATTTTCGTTTTATTTAAAGACATGATAAAGGTATTTTTTATTGATTTTGAAATCAAATTAATATCCATGTCTTATAATTATAATATATGGCTTAATAATGTAATATACACCCATGATCCAGGAGTACATTGACTCAGTGGCGTATTTTTTTTATTTTTTTTTTTTGGTAGGGGGCTGTCTATGGTGTCTGGACACTCCCCAAACAAAAAAAAAATTCAATCTTTAATTTTGATAAATTTTAAAGGGAATTGACAAACAAAAATATGTGGTTCGTTATGAACTATTTTAATATTATATAAAGTCCTAAACTAATTAGGAAATAAATTAATTTAGTTTTAAATAATGTACTTATTATCCCATTATATTTTTAATTATTTATAAAATTGTTATTCTTATAGCACCAATGGTATCGAATGTAACAAACAAAATATGAAGTAATAATTATTAAATCATTGTGACCGATGATGATAACTATGTAGGTACTAATGTATATTAAAATGTTTAAATAATATCATGTTATATAATCCTATTACAGTATACATGCAATTTATATTTTTATCTTGCGGCTCCGTGCCTGCATGTGCCTGTTATACTTGTTTTTCCAGGGGGAATTTGTGTATATTTATATATTTATATATTGCAATGATGTTTTTTTTTTAAATATATTTATACGTTGGATCTTAAATGTCCATGTACATTTACTTTAAAACATATTATTATTTATCAATTGAATTTCAATCATTTTTCATTTAATCGTCGTCGAAGAAAAGAAACAAGGCAGATAAAATATACAGTGAAATAGTAATATTTTCATATTATTGTCATTGGGAGTACCTAAATTATTTATAATATTTATTTTTCACAAGTGCACATAATTCGTAAATTAATATTCATTAAAATTATAACATTATAATTAAGTATTTTTTAAACTAATAATAAGCATACAAGCATATTATATAATATTCTTTATATAAATTATATAGAATCGTAATAATTTTAAGTAGGGCTTTTTGCATCCAAAAATGGATGTCTTAACAACAGTATATAATTTAACACTCACAACAGGACCACAGTAGTACAGACTACAGAGTAGACAAGTACAGAATGGACTACAAAATAAGTCTATACTCTATACCTACTTCTACAGAGCAATTATCGGGGCATCATAAATCATTATTAATAATAATAATTATTACTGTACTATTTATTTGCTATTTGCAATTAAATTTAAAAGTTACCAATGATGTTTTGAAGGAATTGAGCTTAAAAAAAAGGCTTCTTGAATTTATTTAATTTTTATAATACTTTAAGTGTATTTATTATTTTCTATTTTCTATTTTAAAAATTATAATTATTTGCTTTTATTTTTATTTTTAAATTAAAATTATGTTTACAGTAGGTATTTTATACATGCATGATTTAAATTAAATAAAAATTACTACTTTTAATTAAATAAATAAAAAATGTTTCATTACAATATTTGATGAGTATAATATGAACTTAATTGTAGTAGATGTAAAACAGAGAAATATTGCAACCAATTAACAGAAAAGTATAAACCTATATTATCTGGACACCCCCCCCAAAAAAAAAAAAACATACAAAATACGCCACTGCATTGACAATAAGTTTAGATACAATTTTATGTACACATATACATTAGTACCTATTATTATTTATATTAGTCAACGCGTGAATCATTTTACTTTCTTTATAAAAAAAAAAAAGTTGTATGGCCCATGTCGCCCGACGACGCTGCTATAGTGCTACTTAATATTATAAATTACACAGTATGTTCCTACTCCTACGTATTTGAATAATATTATGTAGCAACGAGCTGAACATGCTATCCGTAACGATACTGATGAGAGTTTTACGACCAAACACTCGTCATACATCTACGCAGAAATGCATTTTTCTATTACTTTCTTTTCGTTTATAAAATCCGGTACTTTTCGGTGTTCGTAATTAAAATTTCATTTGAGAAAAACATAGTACAAACCTACCTCGTATACATAGCAAACGTATATTATGCATTATAATTGCACAATATAATATAGCCATTTAAAATATTCGTTTATTTTTGTTCCACTGCTATAAGATTTAATCGGTTATAAGACTCATTTTGTGATGGTCCAAATTTGAGTGTTATAAGCGGCGTCTACTGTAACTACAATGAAAGCAGCTCTTCTAGATATATTTTATTGCTTTCATAATATTATATAGTAATAACTAATAATATATGTATTATTATGCATACATAAGTATAGGTACTCTCACTGCCAACGTGATCGTCTCTTAAACATTTTATCTAGGTAGGTACCTATATAACAATAATACATATAATGTAACAATATATTATGTTAAGATTTTCTTTTGCGGAGATAATTAGTTTTTTTTAAGTACCTACATAATCAGTATAATTATAAGCAATAAAACAATATGCAATATGCACAATTCACATACACTTGCATCGTTACCCACGAGAAAAAATTTTTAATACACAGTGTATATCAATTGCCGTGATTCTTTTACACACAGTTATTTCCCTTGCTTAAATACACTGATTATAGTATTTAAAATTTTAAACAACAAAGTTCGGTACATATAGTGTGGATAGTGAATAGAAATCAACGTACTCTCGAGAAAATGAAGTACCACCCCTGCATTATAGGTATATTAAGTGGGAATAAAAATAATAAATTGGTGAAATTTTCTAGAACTATAATGTGATATGTGTGGTTAACAATAAAATCACAGATTCCCGTGATTGTTGTAATAATCAGTAAGTATAGAGAAATAGCTAATCAAAATTAATAATGTTTATAAAATGTATACCTACCATTAATAATATGATTTGTACATAATAATATATTACAATAAATCGTTGAAACTACACTTTTGTACATTTTTGTATATTATCCGACCATTCTGAATTAGAATTAATATATTTTAGTTTTAATAAAAAACATGTAATCGCGATCGACCCTTCACGTACAAATAAAAATCAAATGTAGGTACCCCGTCCAACTCAACATTAGGAAGTCCCGATCAATATACTGTATATTATTATATATTTATGTCCAATATTATATGTACATTTTAAGGTCAGTAAAAAACTATACAGGTATAAAAACTATCTAATTATTGGATTTTATAGATATATTGGAATAATTTGTACTTTTAACTCTACTTATAAAGTTAAATTTATATCTACATAAAGAATTACTGTCAGTAATCGTGCAACGCAAATATTTGTTTTTGTTTTATAGCCATTGCTTATTTCTATACATTTTTTTAACCTATAGAGGCTAATTCCTATCTAAAATATTAATTATTATATATCGTTCCGTTATAATGGTAACTGTTTGTCTCTTTTTATGGTATGTTACAGTTTTTATTCGTCTTTTGAGTAGTTATTATAAAAAATAGTAATTAATCAATAAAAAAACTCGTTTTGGTTAAATCGTTGTATAGGTACTAGCTAACCTGCTAAATCGCAGTATTATAGGTTTCGTAACATACCAATTACCGATGAGTGATAACTGTATGGATATACACAGGCTTCAAATCTTGACTAAATATTATGAATAATTTTATCGCGTTTGAAGTAGAGGCTGAAAGGTACAGATGTATAGAAATATAATACGTGGGTGTCATAATAATGTCATTCGATAAAAATATTATTTGATCGAACAATTATTTATAAAATTCAAGATATGCATATGCGAGTTCACCATTGCAGTAGCAACAGGTAGTATATTCAAAAAAAATACAAATCTAATATTTTACCAATAGTTATGAATTGGTCAAAATTTTTACAGCAAGATTTGTAAGTCTTAATGCATCTAAAGTAAAAATGAGGTGTCGTTGGAAAACACTTTTGATTTTTGTTTAGATATACTTACGTTTGTAACTCAACGACTCGTACCTATAGTATTTTAGTTTTATAATGTTGGCAAAAACTATTTGATACATATGTAACTACCTACATCACCAAGTATACCTAATACACAATATAGCATTCGAATAATATGCTGTTAGCTGCAATTAAATTATATTTTATGTCCTACATAGTAGTCACGGCCGGCGTCTATTAAATTGGAGTCCATGATTAATGATATTAATCAATAACCATATTATGTTATAAGTTGTAACTGTATATTATATATAGTATATTATTATTAACATATAATATAACGTGGCGGGTTCACCGCGGTGACCTCAATCCAAAATATATTATGTTCGATACGTTGCGTTTGGACAGTGTCACCCAACACTGTAAGTAAAACTGACCGATTTATTTTGAAGAGTGGTGGAAAATGTCAAAAATAATTAAATACAAAACATATAGTTAACCGAAAGTAATCATCAAAAATATTCTTTGACGATTTTTTTTATTTGATTACTTTGCGAGCACCGACTTATTATTATTATAATATAATACACGAAATACCTACGCTACTTCATTGTCGTAAAAACAGCCACTCAAACGTATTATATAAATATTTTGCAGTATGCGTTATAGCAATAAGCTAAAATGGATTGGAAAAGGGACGCATCGTACCAGGTTTTCGTCGTCTGACCCACGAACTCGGGATAAGGAACAAACATAATATTATTATCTGTATGATGTATTTTTTTATTCAAAGACGATGGTCAAACAACCAACCGGTGGGTTTACTACCCGGACGAACACGAAGCGATTTATAGGCAATATGTAGGTACCTATACGATAAGTTTTTGCTATAATATGTATTACATATAAAATAAAAGTCCTAGACAGATCATACATACAACATTTATATATACATTATTTTTATGAGTTTTGACAAAATATGTACAAGTACTTACGATATGTCGCGTAAAGCGTGATCAATGGCAGTACGATGAGACATGACAGTGGTGGTACGCGAGCCATCGTGCGGACGATAAGACTACGGGCCGCGGATTGTGATCGTAAAGAGGCTCCTCTCTCTCTCATACACACGCGCACACTGGTTTCCATTCCACTAAACTTTCACTTCACCGCCGTAATCGATTTCTTCAGTTGTATCTGTTCAACACAGTGTCGTATTTAGTATTTTGTCCTAAACAGGGAGGGGGTACCTATTAATTTATCCAGTTCTCACTGATCTCGTGATGCTCGAGAGGGGCTCTGCCCCCTCACCACCAAGTAACCTTAAAATTGTGATAACTTAATAACTATAGCATTGCAAACACAAAATAGATACGTTTCAAAAATTATATAGTTGTTACCTGAGAAAAAAATATTACAGTATACCTACCTGCATATAAATACACTTATGGAATTTAAATATTATTATATAAGATTAAATTAAGCACATCATAATCATTACTCATTGTCCATAGACATCTATAAGTTATTACACAAAATCCAACTTTCTATGTATATACTTAACTCATCAATTATTTCATCTGGCATAATTTTTATATTCCATTGACAACGCGTGATATGCCAATAAGGCCAGCCTAATAATATTAGTATATGCGTGATCGTTCGGCTACCTAGTTGGGCTTTAGCTATATAATCATATTAATTATACATATTTTATAGCACCTGTAATAACTGTATAGTGTCCCTATAGTAGTATAGTGAATACATTCAACTAAACAGATTTAAAGCTTCAACGTACAGCGGATTCTAGCAGTCAGGCCGAATGGTATTATCGTTCGCGGATTTTTCAACTACCACCGCACTTTTTTCCGTGCTTTGCTACGTCGCTGATACCCAATTCTCAATTTCTCGACTCTCAATTAGCTGACAGATCTGCTGCTCAATAGAAAATTATAAAGCTTAATAAATTGTATAAAGGTTATATTAAGTACATAATATATGTATATATATATAATATTATATATCTACAATCTATTTTATATATACTCATATACCTATACATATATAAATAAAAGTATTATTTAAAAAATTCATCAAGACAAATAAAAAAAAAAGCAGGCGAGTCGCTGTGTAAGTGGGTGTCGCTCTACCGTACGGTAGGTTAAAAATGGGTCACTGGAATGGATGGTGTTAAATTTGAATTCAATTATGATGAGATATCATTGGATACGAAAAATGATTATAGGCGGAGACAGTTTGTCAGCTAAGGAATGTAGGATATTATTTTGTATCATATTTATATTGTTATTATTAATATTTAATACGGTAGCCCGTAAGTTGACTTAATATTCTTTGCATATTATCATATTTCAAAATGTTTAAATAATAGTATTTTTAAATTAGAACAAAATAACTAAAATTGTTACCTTGGTTATTTATAATGTTATTTAGCCGATATTTGACTAAATAAAAAAAAACTGTGCTTATGTATTTTTTAGATGTTTTGGCTACAGTATTAACTACTTACGTGGAACCTTGTTTTAAATTTTCAATCTTTAGATATAAAAGTTGAACATTTTATAAATTTTTAACTACAAAATAATTATTTAATTTTAAATTTAATAAATATTGTCAAAAATTGTTAAATGCTTATAAAAAAAATTGTGCCTATG
>WHPZ01586100.1:0-10800 GCA_016617965.1 Macrosiphum rosae
ATTGTTTTTGAATTAAATATAAAAAGAAATATCTACAAAAACGTTAAATATTTTGGACAACATGAGTTGCTTTTCCTAGAGAATAAATTTCAGCTCGTATAATATTATACAATGCGGACCTCTGGGTTTATGGTAGGTATATTATAGCAGCAGCTCATTGTTAGCACTATAAATGGGTCGGGAAGGAACCGTCTCTATCCGGCGCTAGTTATAATATTATGACTTTTCAATATTATTGTGACGACACATGTGTGGAAAAGAGTGCTGCACACTCGACGTAGTTTCATCATCACTATGATCGGATGTTTAGCTCGAAATAGAATATTTGGTTCGCTGTAGAGACGTTTATATTATACTCGAGGATTATAGTATAGTATCATGTATAGTACTATGATGTTGTATAATATAACCTTTGTCGAATTGATGGCAAGCTAGAATGTCGGGTTCATAGAAACATTTTTTTGTTTACTAATTATACTTCTAGAGCAGTTTTTAATGATAACGTAAACATCTTCGGAGGTTCAGTTTTGTGTAACGTGCGTTCAAAATTATTGTAGAATACATCCGTGTGTGTGGTCGCACAAGCGTACGATTATAATAATATATTAAAGTAAGCCGACAAGCCGCTGACGTGTGGCTTTTACAACGATGCCGCCGTCGAGTAAATCATTTTAAATTGTATTTTATTTAAAATTGTAACACATTTAAAATATCCAGTACGACGGGGTATGTTATATTTACAAAGACTATAATATTGTCAAACTCAGTCAACCAGGTGGAGTGAGCACACATTCTCATTAAGTTTGTATAGGGAAAATCACACTGTTTCCACCAATATTAGAATAGGTAATATTATTGCAATCCGGTTCGATGTCCAAAACAATTCATTCAAAAGTTCACTCCACCACATGATTCGTAATCACCTGCAGTGATACCGGTACTCGTATAATTACCAGTTATTAAGGTCCCACATATTACGGTAGGTAGTTGTTTTAGAAGACGGTGCCACCTCGAGACTAGCTATTTCCTCTTAGTTCCGACTTATAATAAATATCGGCCGTCGCCTTAACAATAGAAATCATTGCCATGGACCTCTGTAGGTCATTCCCAGACTGAGCATGATATTGATTTATTTGTTGTAGTTTAACGTAAATGTAATACAGTCGACTTTCGGCAATCCAAAGTTCAAAGGGGTAGAAAACAAAACCTGCTAGTAAAAATGTCGGTACCTAATAACAAACCAATAATAATGGTTGTGCACAATATGTAACACCATATATGACATTTGAAGGATATTTTTTTTAATTTGAGCTACGAGCAGTGGCGGCTCGTCGGGTGAGGCAAGTGAGGCTCAGCCTCATCTAACTGTTGTAAAGAAAAAGGAGGTATATACTATATAATTATAGTTATTTCCATAATCGACTTTAAGAATATTATATTTAATAATATATTATACATTTTATAATAGAAAAGCATTTTGATATCATATAATATTATTATTATAATATTATTATCATGACGAAATGAATTAATTGTTTTGTCATTTTATAATAATTAATATTAACTGCCATAGTATACATAATAATATTTATACATACTTCGACACTGTTATCAAAAATCACGACGATGTTCGTGATAGAAAGATCTCGACGAAAGCTGAAGAGTGACGAGAGGCTAGTAATATTTAGCCTCAGAAGAGTCGGAAGGCCGTACGATTATAAAAATATATATCATGATAGTTGGGGAAGTCGGAATATTATTATTAAATGAGGCTGAACGATTCGTGCCTCAGAGCTTGTCAACATTATCCATTAGTCGTTTGTCGAAACTACGTGATTTCCACTAATAGAAAAAGAAACGGAGAGGTTGTCATCATGTCGTTTAGTGTAAGTGTATATCTACCTATAATACTTTTATCACAAACTAAAGATATTATCGGTTCTTATCGAACAAATAACAATGAACATATTATTATTATTCAATTTTTAATTTTGTACTTGTACTAAGGCTCTAATAGAAGTTTTTAAAGAGCCCTACTTCTTACTTGTTCTATAGTAGAACCATGGTACTTGGTAGTATTCAATTGATTAATAATTTATTGTTCATTTGCCTCGCCCCTCATACGGTAGCCACTGGCTACGAGATAGATCAATGTTTGATTACCGAGAGTGGACTGTTATACCGAGTGTTGTTTTGTTTTTACAAGTATAATGTGATCAGTTCCTAATAACGAAATGACCCGTCTTCTAAACAACAATAGTGACTTAGACTTGGCTTGTAAATTTGATTTGCCCTTTAATAATTGTATCGTGAGTGTCCTGCACAGCAACCGTATCACAATTTTCTCAGATTAATGCGAAAACTTTTTCAATAAATTAATTTTGATTGTTCATGCATGGAAATTTAGGCAGCGATACCGGAAAAATATTGCAGTTGATAAATAATGAACACCCTTGCTATTACCAAGGTTCATCCGAATGCAAATCGTAAATATTGCCACTACTCTGTGATAACGGAAGTGTGGCTGTTTTACCGGAAACGGTGACCATTAACCACTGATTTATTGTTTTAAAAATTTGTACAACTCGAATGGAAACACATAAACGAATTTGGACCGTTCTATCGAGTTTTGTAACGAGCGAAATCGAAGCGAGATCAACCCCGTTCGAATTAAACTACCTTCTGATCTGCTTCGTTTTGAAATATTTCAATCCAGTGACTATTGGAACCCAAGACGTTCGGGTCAATTCGCAAAATTGCTGAGATAGTTCCTAGCGGTGCATGATTGCCTGCAAACTAAATTTATCGAGCCAGCCCACTTGTAGGCGTCTGCGTGAGAATTTGTGGCGTGTCACCTTTTGGCGTGTAGGCGTGATTCCATTGATGGATTATTTGTGCACGAATTACTGGCGTTTACCAAGTCAGGACTGACATTAATTTTAGAGTCCTGGCAATTAGAAATGTCTTCTCACGGCACTATATTACTATATTGATCGAATACACTCATTTATTGCAATCAATATGTGTGTGCGACTCTCGTTTGTTTTCAAAATTAATTTATGTCGCCCAAGTTAAACACATCATAATATCGTAAATTTATAATAATATTCAACGTTACGATATAATATGTATGGTGGTAATGTATATATTTATTATTTATAGATGTATACCTACTATTGGTACGCATGCAGATAATAACTAAATGCAACTTTTGACATTCTAATTTTTCTAATTCATTAAATTATTAAATATATAAACCTTCAACCACATACACACATGCATACTTATTTTATAAAATGCATGTGTTGGTTTCAATGAATAAATGGTGGCCTGATGATAAAATTGGCATCCCTATTAAAAGAACTCAAATAGCACCACTGATAGTAGATATAATATTTCTCGTGCGGTTCGGTGTTATCTTATTTAGTTTTATAGTAATATATCATAATAATAACATTAAAACGAAAAACACTTTTTACAGACAACTTTGATTTGATAAATTCCAGGTAGATTTCTCGATCAAAATCATATCGAAGGCGGTAATTCGGTATTATCTGTTCGTTCAAACGATATTGCACAGTCAAAGATCGGCAGCATATGAGCCACAATCGCAGACTGTTATTTTGTCCTAATGCCGACCTTCTTCTTTTATCGACGTCGTTAGGAAACACGGTCTGTGTTAGTGTGACGAGTGTACGTGTAGCGTGAAAATTCTAGCGAAAGGGGCACGAACGAGGCAAAAAAATATTCAAGCATAAAAAATAAATAATAATAATAAATAAAGGTAAGAAGAAAAATGCAACTCATTATTTATGTTCATTCTGGCTTTAAGAACGACGCGTCCAACATCCCTCGGGTTCGACAGGGTTTCTAGGCGGCCGATAGAATTAAAAAACGCTCAAACAGACTAGACACATAAAGTTGTCGGAGTGGAATTGTTTTTTATGTTCGTTTCGTCCGCCCGAGCGGACACCGTGCTTACTGTGATCCGGCGACCGTTATTAGTATAGTCACTGATGCTCAAACGGAGTTCAACTTCGATGAGTTTTTTTTTCGGTTTTTTTTTCAATATTATAATATTATATTAACGAGTTGATATTACAAATTCGTGAAATCTATGATACTGTATTGAACTCTCTAAAACGACGAGATGTAACGTTCGTCACGAGCCAACGAATATTATTATTTTAACGACAACTACGGCGCTGTCATAATAATACAGCGATCGAGTATTGAAAGCTTGCGGTTATATTAATAATGTTCAATCGCATCCAAATCGTAAAATAATAATAATATAAAATATCGATCACTGCAACATTGAAATACGTGTTTTTCGACCACAAAATACGTTGGAGACACGTGTAATTTTTATTTATTTAAGCTATTTCAACTATTTTTTATGATTTACATATTATAGTTCAAGCGTTAACAGCAGTCACTCCGGGTGCTGACACCCCTTTTACAGCATAGTACCTACTTTGTTAATAAAACAATTTTAATTAAACATTATTTATTTCACCAACAACATAGGTGATAAATAATAATTATTATGCATATTATCTTAATTCATATTGTTATTATTATATTTAAAGCATTTTAATAAAATAATGTAATTTAAATAAATTACTTGATTGAAGCCTCACCCCTCATAAAAAAAATCCTGGTCAACATTATTTTTAAAGTTCAGTGACTGTATTGGGTTATTGTAATATGAACTATAATTATGTAATCACACAAAACCTAGTAAGTACTACCAAAATGTACCTACCCGTATCTCATTTAATATTGAATTCGTATGGCATTTTTATTGAACAACGCGTATCTCAATCGTACAGCTACTTTGTATCTACATCATTGTTCTGTAATACCTAGTAAGAAGGTACCTACTGTATAAGAATAAAAACCTAATTATTATGTTGAAATGTACAACATCATACTATAGCTAAGTACCTAGAAGTCACCCACGTGGTTTCGCGTTAAAGTGTTGTAATAAACTGTTAGGAGATGGACCAGACAACCATAACAGACGATTTTTTAGCTATACCATAGAAAACTATATCATCGAAATAGTATATGTTGGTGGTTTTAGTGTGGTGGGGAGGGGCGAGTGTGTGGTTTAGGTCACTGTGGCCCAGATGTACACTCGTTAGGGAAATAATTCGCTTCGCCGGGTCTCGCGATTTATCTCTATTGAAAACAGATTTATAAATAATATGTAATAATACAATAAACTAATAACCATGATATCGCGGTGGTTATAACCGATGTATGTAGGTATACCTACACGTACTATACGCACGCAGGCCCGTGCGGTACTCAATAATCAGTATGCTAATTAATAAAAATTATACCGCATACATAATAGGGTTAAAAGAATATCACCGGAAGGGTTTGACCCATAAAACCATACCCGTCGTGTTACGCATGCGATATGTATATTATATTATATCGTTTGTCTCCATACACACGATATAGCTGCATTGAAATATAAAAACAATTTATCATAATATATTATTTATATTTTCGCTATGTTTATAATATTGTGTAATAGTATTATAAGTATTTTTTTTTCCGTAACACGACACGACGCTAATATCATTATTATCGCTCACCGTTTAATACGTACCTAAACATGTCGGTAGTAGATGTTTGGTTCGTTTTTCAACTTTTCGAGTGGAAAAATATAAAATATTATAATATTATGTCTTTCGTATGACAATCATGATATTTTCAATCAAGTCGGATCAGGTCAAAATCTAGTAGAATATTTCGCAAATTTCCAAAAACATTACTGGCATACTTTACTGCAGAGTGATATTAGATTAATGTAAAACATCGAAAGCGTTCGAAAACATCTTAAATTAAAATAATAATTTAATTTAAAACTTCCATTCAAACTCAATATAATTTAAAACTTTCAAATACGACCGAAAATCGTTATTAAATTTTAAGTGTTTCTGGATAAAACGTTTTTATCCTCCGAGCAAATATACTAAAAATATGTTGAGTAATAATATGTATATTACAGAATAATTGAAAACAAAATGTAAGGTTTAATTTTAGATGCCTGCTATTTGAGCCTAAATCATCATAATGCTCTTACACAACAACAATATCATAATTTTAATAGATGAATTAATATTTGATACAATTGAAAGTTACAAAAAAAAAAAATAAATAAATCTTTATACTGTCCGAACTTGCAATATCTTTTTGAAAATACTTATAACTATTATATGTATATAACTATTTAATATATTATTTTTCTTAAGTCTTTTATTAGCTCTTTATTGGTTTACATCACGTTCAATTCCAACAGTACAAAAAATGTAAACATTTTTTACGCGTTTAATAATAATAATATTTTTAAACATGTGTTACAATACTGTTAACTCTATTAGTCGTCGTATCATTATGCTTTGATATTTTGGTAAATATTTTCAAATGCCAAATTATTTATAAAAGGTTACATTTTCATATCTCCATAGTCCATTATAAGTATTATCCAGCCATGATAAAACCAAAACCATGTTTTTTAATTATTTTTTAAACGTAAACTATTATTTCAGTTCAGTTAAAATATTTACCAAGACTTTAAAAAGGTTTTATGGGACATTTATAAAATATTTTTTAATTTTTTTTTTATTCGAGTATATTATAAATATGATATAGGATAAATTTTACCTGTTTTCAGTTAATATTAAAACTTTTCGTAGTCCAATTTTAGTCAATTAATATTTAGAAACGTAATAAAATACTTTGAATGACCAAAAACATAAAAATAAAAATTTAATAGGTGCTCGAATTACAATATTAATGCCTTATATTTGTTAACATAATGCGAATGGATATAGCTGGTAAGTATTACAATGGTTCGTACGTGATGTAATAGAACAAATGATTTTAAGTATTGCTTTGTTGAATAAATTATATTAGTGTTTTGTATGTAAAGCGTTTTTATTACTTTATTCACAACTATAAAAGTAATGGAATATAATGGTTCTTAATAAAAAAAAAAAAACAAAAAACAAAAATCAAAACAAAACACAAAAACAAAAAAAAATAATAATATGTTCTACCTAACTTTTTTAGAAGAAATTGACGACTCTTCGAAAACTTTTTTGTATTTAATAATTTAAAACACATGCCGTTAAAAAAGTAGGTACCTATGCCGACGCGTTATTGCACTTCTGATTATTTGTATTATTACCTAATAGTTTCGTTTTTACGTTTTAAACTATGAAGGTGGAAAAGAATGAATTTTTACTTTCTTTTTTTTTAATTTTTACTAACTATCGTACCTATACCGAATATACGCAAAGCTAGCCATTTTGTTTATATTTTACTTGTCGTGTTTATGTAGGCGTAACATTTATAAAGAAAAAAATATGATGTACAGCCGGTACAGCCGATACAGCTCAATTATAATATATTATATTATCATTTTGGCAACGGTCAGTAATTCGGTCAGTAATTAGTTCGGTAGTATTAGTAAAAGTAGTTGTAGTGTAAAGAGGATTTTCGACTGGGAGAGGCTAATATTTTCTCGGTCAAAAAGGTTTAAGAAACATGTAATTTAAGGACACCATAAGCTGTAGTTCTTATACCAGATTAAAAATACATGGAAAACATTTTTTTTTTTTTTAATCATTTTAAATCTAAACTTTGACTCGATTTGTTAAAATCACGAAAATTTTCAAATTATTTTGTAGTTAAAAATGTATGCAATTTTAATTTCATTCCCTACAAGAATGTATACAAGTTACCTTTTAAGTTGTTCTTACAGCTATTTAAATTTATACGAAGAAGTGTACATACAGAATAAAAACAAAATTAAAATTTGAAACCGAGAAACGAGAAATTTTCACCAAAGGCTTTATATGTATCGATATTATTGTAAAAAATGGTTCGATTATATTCGTATTATGTTATTGATAGAAAAAGTGTTGAAAGTATGCAAATCCGAGAGAATTTAATATCTGTATAGGTCACTAGGTCAATATAAGTCAGAGGAACAACACTCACAACGAAATAATTTGGCAAACCTAGGATATTATACAGTGAGAAGTAGTTTATATCAAGCTGGCTACTGTTAAGAGACTAAAAACGAAACTAGCTATATGGATTATTTATGACCCATCATTGTGTGTATTTGTGAGACTTGGTCCACCACAAACGACTATGAATTAAAGCTCCTGGCATTTGAAAGAAAAATCTCGAAAAAGAAATACGGTAAACCCGGAGTTGGAAAAGTTCAAAAGGAAGAACAATTAGGAGATCAAAAACGTATTCAAAAGACTAAATAATATGATGCAAAGATTTGAAGAAATCCAAAAGGCTGAAGTGGATACCGTGCATTCATTGATACGTGTACAGTTTCAGTCGACAAACCATATCGAAAGAGATCATTAATATGCACGTGCCGGCCTTGTCAGAGATGTTTAGCAGACCGAGTGAACGAGGATCTGAGTGGTTAATATGGAACCAAGGAAATCAAGATGCACAAAACCGCGAACGATCTCGTGAATTGGTAAAAGCAGCAAAAAAACTTCGTGGCCTGTGTAAAGCCCGACAAAAAATATCATTATTAGGTGTCGTAATAATTATATGATACATCAAGGGTGGCTGACCTATGGCACGAGTGCCAAAAGGGTGACAAGTTGTCAAAACTGTAACGGCACGCAAAAATATTTTTATTTCATTGTCCAATATTTGGTATAAAAGAGTTTAACAAAAAAAAAAAAATTCTTTATACAATCAATATTCAAGTCAACATTGTAGTTGGGAAGGTTTATATTCCACAACCAATGAATTTAATCAAATCAAAACAGAGGAATAATACATTGATGGATGGTTCATGATAAATTTGCTAGTGTTCAAACAAGACATTTAAAACTAATAAAATACACAACCTATACAAAAAAATGTTGGTGAGCATTTTTAAAATATCAGATTACCGAGAATTTTTTATTGAAACATAGCTTTCAATATTTCTAATAGTACTTTGATTGCAAATTATTGCACACAACCCAAAAAAAAAGTTCGCCACTCCAAATATAATATTTTACTGATGTTATTTTTTTTATTATTAGTACAATTTTTATTATTATTATACTTTTCAATCTTACAGGTATGTTGAAAACAAAGTGACGCTTAACAAAAATTACGGTTAGTTGTGTTGCCTAAGCGTGTTCCGTTAATAATGACTTGAATGATGGCTTTTCATTTTTTTTTTTTTTTTCAAAAACTGTATTACAATAATATAGCTAGTAAACTGTTTTATTGCAATTATAGTAGTTATTTCTAAACCAAGTGGTGGTAATATTTAATTGTTGTTCAAGTTTGCCCTTGTTTAATCCCTATCGTCTTCTACAGAGTCGCAAGTCGCGGATAATACAGCGACGTGACGATAATAATATGCACAATAATAATATTAGGAATGGCCGACAGTGGATTTGACACGATAGCCAGAGAATCATATACATTATATTATTTTAATACCAAACACGCGACGCTTTTATGGCATTACAATCATTATTACTATTATGAAAGTGATCCTAAGGTACATTTTACGTACTACACAGTGTGTACAGCGGTGTAAATTTGCCGTACACTTTATTTATTCAATATGACAGTGCAATATTAAAACATCCATAGAACCGTTTTCCGATGCAGAAAATTACCCTATACTACCCCGGCATACTACCAGTAATAATAATAATCAGAAACTGTTTCGCAACAATATTTTTCGTGCTAGAATATTGATTACACTAGAATCGATACGACGATATCGATGTGTCAAAACTAAAGTGTTTCCACAATATCTATACATCACTCCTCACTCCAGAAAGAGACAGTAATTACTTCGATGAAAACCCCGATACTTTCAAGTGTCTATTACATAAAAAATAATATTTGCATGTTTGTAAATAATCATAATTTATTACCTCCGGTTTGCATCTTTATACTATATTGATAATATATTATAATACGACCCTATAAGGAGGTACCTTTTTTGTGTGGTATAACTGAGGTGGGAACCACGATCGTATCACTTCCACCTCTGAGCAGTTGACCGTTTATTGTACAATAGCCAACCTGAAAATTATACAAAATCATCAAACAGGTACTTATAAATTATGCATATTCCGTAGTGATCAGAGCCTACATCATTCACAAGAATAGGTTAGGTTAGATTCATCTAATCGACCTTTCCAATAGTCATCTAGCACACTCTCCGTCCTTGACCTTGGCGGTCAAGATGTCTTTCACTGATTTGTAGAACACTCGGTAGGATTCTTCAGCCCCTTACAGAGCCATATCCCTCTAGGTCATGTCAATGGAATTATCGGAAAACACATGTCCACCGTCCACCGAACAGATCTGGCACATCAACTGCAGTCAAAGGGCGCCCGAAGCTCATTGCGTCTCATCTAGGGCATTGGAACAAAGTGTGTTCAGCAGAGTTTGATGGGAAAAAGTGTCCAAGATGTTAGGAAAATATGCCCTAGGCGCAGCTAGCCACTGGGTAATGGAGGTACTTAATATTAAATAGTAAAAAGTTTTCGACGACGCGATCACTTACTCGTTGTTTGGCACCGCCCACCCTGCTGTCACGACATAATAGTAAGTACAGTAATTATGATACATAAATCGATATCGATAGGTATTGAAAACTGTCTTCGATAACGCATCAAACCATCGATTATATTTGTGCATCGCAAATAATAATATGGCACAAACGTGTAGAACATTAATATTACTAATTACTATAAGTACAACGAGGACCGCCGTCAGTCT
>WHPZ01586102.1:4782-39699 GCA_016617965.1 Macrosiphum rosae
ATGTACAACGTTAATTTTATGTTATCACAATTATACATTCAATAGTATCTACATTTAAAAAATGATGCATGTATAATTTATAATACATATCATACATTTATAATATGTTATCAAACATATACATTTTTATTAATACGTGTAACATGTATAGCTTATACTTACCAGATAATAATATTATTTTCATATAGTATTTATAGTTTATACAACGTAGGTATATATTATATTGTGTTATACTACACTATGTATCTTATAAAAAAGTAAGTGGTGTCATGGGACACCCGGTAGAAACGAAGTTTCTTTTCCAACAAATATTATAGATTACAAATACATTTTAGTGGAACCATTAAGAAAAAGTAAATATCAATAAGTAAATGTATTCAAGTATTTGATGAATTTAAGTAAATGTGAAAAATGATTAAAAATGAAAATTATTATTATTACTGTTTAACTACTATTATATTAAACATATTCGTTAGTCGAAATTACAGGCCTGTGATAACTGAAATATGATACGTATGTTTGTGATGTAATTTTTTCCAAATATCTTGAAAATACTGCATCGATAGAGGTGTCATCTCTCGTTGTAGATTCTGCTGGATTGTTTATCAAATGTAAATTGAATGCGTCCACGAGGAAAGTTTTAAATTTTACCGATTACTTATCATTAATATTGATGTTTAAGTCACCAAATTGCTATAAATTATAATAACTATAAATGCATTATATGCAGATTTTATTTCAAATCCTCTCGTTATACCAATTTTCTATTACCTAGTCTATACCAAACGCGACGCACGAAAAACATTAATTACGGCAAAGGTATATGCAGAGATATAAGTAACAATCAGATTATTCTACGAAAACCATTTCATGAAATAAAAATGTTTACGCTTCATGCAAGGAGGTTATAATATGTAAATAAGATGTAACCAAAAGTCTATGTTTTGTAAGGACCGTGGTATAGATTTCAGTGTCTAGTTGTGCAGGGAATTCCCGAGATATGCGGGCCCAGCACTTATGGGGATTTCCACTTTACGCCCAGCACTTTTAGGGATTTCCACTTTACATTCACTTATAAATACTTATTACTTATATATTTTATTAATTATAATAATTATAAATGTATAATATACATAGTGTAGTGATATATATTATCAATATACGCAAGATATTTATAACTAATCTATCGCGGACCGTCCCTCCAACTTACCGCTCCCGCTTTTTTTTTTGTTTCATCCTACCGATCGATCTAATAATGAGATAATATTTCAGAAAACTGATCTGAGTTCGTTAGAATGTTTGTTTGAGATCGGTCAGTCCACATTTTAAGATTTCTACTTTAAATTACGAATAAACCTCGAATAATCAACGTTTGAAAATTCCGAAATTTCAAAATATTCAAGCTAAATTTTTAGACGTTGGAGGGGGGGGGGTGAAATTGGGAAAAGTGGACTGACCAATCTCAAGAAGACATTCTAATCTGTTTTATCTTGTTACTAGATCGATCAGTATGATGGAAAAAAAATTAGATGTTTTTGCTAAAATAACTGTTTAATATATTATAAATTATAGTATTTCTTCAGGAACATTTTTTTCCCGACTAGCCCCACATCGTGCCATAAAAATCTTCGTTTAAATTATTTAAAATCCAATGTCACTTAAATAAATGATTGCATATACATTGTAAACAGTCTGAATACATAACATTAACTGTACTACTAATGTTTACATAGTTTGTTCCAAACCTCCAATTTTTGCATTGTATGCGATTCCAACACCACAGAATTGGTTGAATGCAACGGCTGCAACTTCTCCAGCACACCTAGTGCCATGTTTATTGTCTCCGTCGTCTCGTGGACTTGGGTCGTCGTCATCGTCGTTTATATCCCAACTAGCTGCTTTGTCCTAAGAAATTACATAAATTACCCAAGTCATTGTCGGTGAAACATTACATTATTTATCTACGGTATTAAGAGCGGTAAGGGAATGTTACATCAATAATTCATGCAATATTTTTAACTCGAGGCGTATGGATGTGCTCGAATTCGAAATAAATGAAGGAGACACCGGAAACAAAGAGAGAGATGTGATAATATACAGTTTGGAGTAATGAAACGCGAAGACGTTAAATAGCAGGGTAATACAAACAAGGGCGCAAAAGGTCAATCAAAATGGACCCGAAGGCGACAAAGAGTGTAAACAGAATGATATACACAATGCAGTGAATACTTGACAGCGGTAGAGGCAATGGCGTTATTAAATGGCTAGGGGCTGTGTAACGTTTTAAAAAAACTCTATGAGCCTGTCGCCTGGGAGATGTTGAAAAGTACATATGGAATGTTTGGAAATGGAGTTCAGCAATAATGTATATAGGTGCCTGGAGACGTTCACCAATCAATATTAAATTGAAAAATATTTCAAATTAAACACTGACTAACACACCGGGAGTAGATTTTCTTTATATACATATATAGGTATATTAAAGAAATAAAATCAATGATAAATTTAAAACAAAGTTATTGTTTTTTACACAACAAGACACACTTAGATTTTAAATTGTTAGTTATTGCGATTTATAAAAGTTTAAAAGAAAAAAAATTGTAGGGAATATAGAAAACTGTGATAACTATTTTGAATTGTATTTAATAAACTAATTGATTAATCATTTTATACGTATTACACTATTATTTCTACCCTATTGCAAAGTAATTTTATATGATGGAATATTCATTTTAACATGTTTGGTTTATTTATTTTTAATTATATTAAATAATAATGGATAGTAGGTATGTATTCATAATATATTTCCACTCGCAATATAATCAGGATTCTATGAAAATAAATAGATTAATGTGAATTATTCTGTTTATTACTAACAATACCAAAAATAATATATCATGCAATATATTAATATTGAAAAATTGTATTATATTAGTATACATTTATAAAACAATATACATTTCCAACCAATCAAACTAAAAAAACTAAAATTGGTATTTAAATATTTATCTTTAGCAAACACGAGTTTAGTTAACAATATTTCTTCAATTCAGCTTATTCTACTACATCTAGGTATAACATCACTATTTTATTTTGAGTCAGAGATATAACTGTATTATGTTTCTAATACAACGTCCATCCAATCAATGTGTTTTGTAAATATACTAAGTATCGATATTTTTGCATATTATAATAATTCTTAACAATCTTTTAAACATCACTTGTATTTTACGTACTTTACGTTAAAATTTTGTAATTTACTACTTATTTATTCAATTTGTATATTCTACCACTAAAACATATTGTAACCATTAATTTCTTTCCTTTTTTTCTTTTTTTCTATTTCTATATTACTGTGTTACTGTGTTGATTGTTACAATAATAACTGTTTTGTGTATAACGCTCGACCCTTTGAAATAATTAAATACCATACAATTTAAATTTATAATGCACAGTTTTTAGCATTGTAATATACTTTTTTTAATATATTTTAATAATGTAAAATAAAAAATTTCAATGTAGAATACATGAATTGTACAGTTTCAATGAAGCTTAGTGCAAGTGATTTAATGTGTAGCTGGTTTATTAGCATGTGTATACTATGCATATATATATATAGTTACTTTATGCATTAGTCGGATATAATATTGTTCCTCTATACTGGGATTCTAATCAGTGACCCGAAGTATTTAATTCAATGGAATTACACACATGTATTGTATGCTGTTAATGTTATACAATAAAGGAAAACCGATATATTTGACTAAATTAAGAAATTCAAATGATAACAAAGTGTACATAATCTTGTGAATATCCATTGACTCTCAAGTGTTGAGTAACCGAAATAAAAATGTTCTCGAAAACGTGGAGTTGTTTGAAATTAATTTAACAATTTTAAAATAGTGCTACAAAAATAAATGTAATACTGTTCTTATAAATTACCAGTGGAAACACTAACATTTCAGTTATGAACTATACGTTTACAAGTTAACCGTAGTTTGTACGAAATTCGGAACCAAAGTAATTACAAGTATTAGTTTCTATATGCCAATAACATTTAATTAAATGGTCCTTAATTTTAAATTTAGATTGTGTTAGTTTATAATTAGTTATTAATTGTTTTACGATATTATTAACCATATCATACCATAGTAGTACACTACAAACTGTTAAACTCTACTTAACCTATGTCTCGATGAAGTTTTATTAGCAATACCTTTGGCTCTAACGCTTTCATAATATTATGTTTGTGACAACTTCGGATTTTTAGTTAGGATATATTTTGAAACAGAAAACGTGCTCATAATATAACAAAATAAAATATAAACACGAAATTCGTCAATGATTAATTTTGTGACATTTCACCATTTCAAAAGAAACCCGGGTAATTAATTACAATAAATAACATATTAATATATAATATGATAATATTGAATATTAAACCTGAACAATTATATTAGCTAATTACATATTATTACCGGGTTGCAAGGGTATTTAATATTACGTTATATTTAGTGTAATATGGAGGTGAGTTTCTATAATAATAATTGTACCATTATTATATTCAAAGACAAAGAAAATATTTAACTTATAACGACATATTAATATGTACAACAAATAATACTGTAAAATGTTGATATTTAAGAAATCATTTATATTGGTAGTTAATGCTTACAAATTAAAGATCGAAAATTACTGTCACCTACTTTAAATTTCTATTCAAATCATATTTATAACAAAATAATGGGCCACTTATAGTGTGTTTGGGTCAAAATAGTATATATATCTTTCGGGGCCATTGAAAGTGGTGTTGAAAGGGCATGTTGAAAAAGCGATAGACCATGGGTGCGACTCGTGAGATCTGAAGTATTATTCAACGTTAGCAATTATCTCACTTCAACAACTTGTTTTGTTTGGTTGTGTGCGTATCGAGCGTTGCTATTCTATCTCTTCTCAGTTTTACTCCTTTTACTAAGATAAATACCTACCTACCACGAATTGTCGTTTTATTAATAACGTTTTGAGTAAATGTTGTGTGATAATTATATTATTACTGTTATTGCTGTTACATGTAAAACCAATATTCAGTTTTGTCTTGAAACTACCGAGGAATGTAACGGTATTAAACTGACCATAAAATATTAAAAATGCTTCTATAAAAATCATTCTATGTTAGAATATAAATTAAATTTATAGCGTGTATATTAGTTCTAGTCGTTCTAGATCTACGGTAGGTAGTTAGTAACTGCCTACACAAACATGATATAATACCAACAATTAGATTTGATAAATTAAATAATGTTTCTGTAATATTATATCATATGTATTAAGTTCTATAAACATAAAAGTATATTCATTTTATACAATTTCAAAAACTACTATGCAATTTGTTAATAGTTGGCACTATAGACTGTATTATTTAACTTTAAAAGTGCTAAATTTAAATCTAAGAAAACAGAATTATTTACAAAAATATACAATTTAAAATTTTAAGTTATTTTTATACTTTGCATTGTATTGTTTAGTAAGTTGAAAATTAAAAGTTTAGTAAGTTAAGAAGTAATTTGTATATATAACATATTATTACAAATTAATTTTTAATTTAAAATTTTTGTTTTAAATGACAAACACTTCTTTACAAACCCATGCTGATAAACTTAATTCTAAACTCATTATACATTGGAATTTTGCATTAAAAGAATATAACCACTAAGGATCCATAATTATTAATACTCAACTTTTGAGACGTTAGATAATAGTTTTAATGAAGGTACATCAAATATTAAATTACAATACACAATTTAACCTATATTATTTTTACAATTTATATATTTCAGTATATTATTCATTGTTATTGTGTATATACAATGCTTTGGAATAAAATAAACCAAACCTATAGTGTTTACTCGGTCATATTCACAAAAATCAAAACTCAAATGGAAACGAAATCACAAAATATTAAGATACATTCATGCATTTATGAAGTAAGATAAATGAGGTTTCTGTTGACTGTGGCAGTTTTGACTCCCAATGACTTTGAATTGCAAATATTGATAATACTTATACTTATATATTATAATTTTGATACATAACATCAATAAATTAACGAACATAATTAAATCTATTGAACAATATAATAGAATAATAGTTAAAATTCAAAATGCGATGAACAAGGTTTATTTGTTTAGTTTCTCGCTTGTTGGTTCAGCCCAAAGAAATAGTATGGGTCTTGTAATTTGGAGAAAGGGATAAATAGTAACAAATAAACTCAATTCTCCCTAGAGACATAATAAGGAAGTTATATTATGTTCCTTTAGTAATGAAGGGAAATGGTAGGTTGATCATAAGTTAGTATTTAGAGGTTATCGCTGATTAAGAACGGAAAAACAAGCCACAGGGCTTCAACAGACCGGATTTAACATCACCCAACCATGGATATGTTTCATATACCTCAGCTGTGTAATAATCCACTTAAATAAAAAGTAAAAATGATTTCCGTTATCAATACTTCTGAACTCGATAACCATTCATGTTTACCATATCATTATTTACCATAATAAGCTTCAAACAAAATCTAAGACAGTAGGCAATTTCGTTTTATAAAGACACAACATTTAAAAATATTGGATATACCTGATAATCAAACAAATAATTAAATCCTTAAATTATTATTTTCCACATGGCTATTCATTTTCTTATCATTAAAACATTAACACATTTTGTGTATCGTGGTAAATAAGTATTCATTACAATGTACAAACACAAAATAATATTATTTTATGAATTTTTTTTTTCTATTTTAATTTATATATTTTCGCTCATATTATGCCTATATACATTATAACTGGTAAGTGTTATAATTTTAAATCTGAGATACAGATACCACTGATTGGTATGACATCGACAAATTTCAAAGGTATTGAAACTATATTTTACACAAATGTAATAAAATATTATGAATTATGAATTACATTTATGTTGTATTTTTTTTACATATTTAAACAAATGTATTTAAACCTTAGCGGTTTAGAGTAGAGACTAAATCAGTTTTACCTATATAATTGTTACATACTATTTGTGTACTGCTTTTTATTCATTATATTATATGTCATAATATCATAAGTATTGCCGTTATTATACTATTGTATTTAATTATATATTTATGTTACACTTTGAAATGTGTTGGCGCTTCTAAGTAAACATGGGTGGTTTTTTAATTGTATTTTATTTTTAAAATATACAAACTTAAACAAAATATTTTATTAAATGATTACGAGAGTTTTATTTATAAAAGGAAGTTGGTAACAAATTAAAAATAAACTGTTGTGATCATGTATCTATTATATTATAAACTAGACTGTAATCAAAAACGACATTAACAACGATGTTGATGTTGTCATTTGCATAATATTTATTTACGCATTTTAATATACATTTTTAATCGATAACATATTATGTAGGTAGTTTAACACACATTTCAACATATAATGTACATTTGATACGTTCAATTTTAAAATACATGCTTTTAAATGCCTCATACAAAGAAAAAACAAATACCTATATAAATTATTGAAACCTAAATATTAATAGTCCCTCTTTTGACCAGTTAAACCAAATTATATTATATAACTATACAAATATCAGTTGAGTGGATTACCAAATTGAATTCTTCAAAAGATGTGTTCTCCCTATCTCTGAACTATACATACATAATTTTCTCTATGTCTATCTCTATCTATCTATATTTCGTTTGGTGTGTTTGTCTTATGGCCAGCAAAAGATTCTCTCAATTATTCTGCTGAGCTCAAACGTGACCCTTTGTTGATCTTTAATCGACCATTGTTTCGCACTAGCGAATCTCAAATAAACCACAGAACATCTTAGGGACCTACCCACACAATCTATTGTTACGCAATCGCATTTAATTCTATTCGAGTGTATTTAATTTTAGAGACCAAATATCCAATTTAATTTAACTTATCTCAAGTCTAGAATTAAGTTCCTTAATCATAAATGGAAACAGTATTTTTTTTAAATAATTCAAAACGTAAAATAAAGAGCTAACGAAAATATTAGACCAATATAAATATTATATTTTCTTGAAATGTATGTAGCTATTATTGCGGGTGAATCAAAATTCTTCAAAATATATTGTATGTATATCAAAAAATAACAAAAACTAATTGATTATCTTACTTAATTGATTAATTGATAAATAGATTAAATCAAATAAATCTCAATAAATTAAAGAAGATTTTATAGTCAAGACAGGTAAAACATAATAACATAACACACCAGGGCTTAATTATCTTAATTTCAATCTCAATATAAATATTTATACATTTTCTGTTGTAGAAAACCCGTTGATAAGACATAAATTGTATTTGGTCGAAATGTTTATCCAAGTCAAAACTTTGTTTATTAATTTTATTTTAAATTATGTTGGCATATTTGAAAACCGAAGTTATTATTTAATTGTAACCCACTTTAAGAAATGGTTGGTTAGTGAGATTTAATTAGTCTTTTTTCGTGTATTCAAGTTTCAGACATTAAGAACACCACCTCTATCATGTATGGTAAAATAATTATTTTTACTTTAAAGTTCAAGTAATTAAAAAACAATTCCGTTTTTACCGTACCAACGCCTTTACTGAACTTTAGAACTTATGGATTTATATTTATGTAAGAATTATTTTTTTTATAAAACATAAAATAATCTACGTCTAGATATTCTGGAATAAAACGCCAACAAGTAAATTATCACAATTTACGTTTAGTGTATACGCCAGTATGTATAGCAGATTCCTGTGGTGTTCGTATATCTTAAGTAGGTAGTAAAGTTTATATGGAAAATCCATTATCTCACCACTAAAAAAGAAAAAAACACCATGGGACATATTATATAGGCAATGACGATGGTTAAGGTTACATACATTTACAAAAAAAGTCAATATCATATATTGATCTATTCAAAAAAATTTATTTTAGCTTTAATAACTTTTAATTTTTACTATAGTTATTAGCTATAAATACTACTATTAAATGAGGCATTGAACGTACCTTAATAAAAAATAATGCAAAAAGTAAATACCTACCTAAATTGTATAATAGGCATATTTTTTTATGCCTTCATGAAATTCTCAATGTAATTTATGAAAGTAAAATTATTTTGATTGGAAATAGGTACAATACGACTATACGAGTCGCAAGGGGATTGATTTCTATTACACATGTGAGTCAGTACTTGTCGCATATTTATCATGTTTATCACTAAACTAATGGTGATTTAAATTTCGCGTGATATCAATTGTGCGCATACCGCATGCGCATTTGCGCCAAATCCCTTCAGTTGGCTTCAAATATTTAGGCATTTGTAGCTCTATTATATGATCTAAGCCCTAGAACGTCTTGACGTAGGTAGTAGGTACCTATAGTGTACCTATACACTTTGAGAATCACTGCTTTATGTCATAGAATATTGATAGTGATTATTATAAAAAACTAAAATAGTTTGATATATTTTTATATTTTATACCTTAAATATAAAGTATTCGACATAACAAAATTGATTTTATTCATGACAAATATAGAAATATATAGATATAAATAACGTAACTTATAAATATTTATAAAATCATCATGAAAAATAAATATTTTATTGACATACCTGTACAACTAAATATTTTGAAATATTAAACTGTAGTACTTTACTAGTAGATGTAAAATGATGAATAATATAAAATTGTAAATATTATACGCCAATTTAAGCAATTTATTCATATATAAAACGTTAGGGATAATAATTATAATATATATTATATATCTATGGAATTTAGATCGCAACGCTAAATATTCACGGAAACTTGTTTAAAAATAATTGTGTATGTTTGTATAAACATTTTGAAAATGCGTTTCAACGAAAAGAAATAAATACTCGTCATCTTATTGGAATGCAAATACTACAGTGGACTCGTGAAAGCTTAAACTCGATTTGATGTCATAACGTATTCATGCATAACTATTCCTTTTCTGTTCCATTTCAAGTGTTCTCACAACCACAGAATTCTATAGCCGGATAAAATCGCTGTTGGGGTATATGCAACAATAAGTGACCTTTGATTCCTAAAAAAGTTGAATTTATATTCTAGAGATTCATACAAAAGATTGACGAATCAATACTTATGTTACAATATACTATACTAGATCGAAAAATCAAATACAAAGTTTACTAACATTTTTTCAGTCTATAATGCAATTTATAATAAATAGGTAGGTACATATACCTACATGTTCAGTAATGCCCACACTCCGGGCACTAGTGTCGCCTTACTAACCTGAACGCTGGTAATTACTGTTGTTATTATTAGATGTGCTATTCTACGTAAATATTTTAACCTATATTAACTTCTATTAAGCTTTTGATCATCATCCACAATTAATTTTAAAAGAATATGACTTTTTAGTATACTATTCAGCTATAATCATATTTATCTGATATAAATTAGATATTTTCAAAACATAAAAAGGTATGTAGTTTTGTGTTTTTAGTTATTTTATTGTTTGATAGGTATGTGTAAAACCAAATTTCAGATTCTTATATTAATAATAATCAGATTATTATATGGAAATGTGATAAAAATGATAAAATGCTGTAGGAAAAAATGATCTACTGCACTAAATATGGTACATAGGTACTATCTACCAAAAAACAAAAAAACTGAGTAATTTGCTCTCCTGTATAGTACCTAGTTTGATTCTTGATATTCAGTAGGTGATGGTAATGAATGTATTAAATTTAAATTCAATAATAAACTAATAGATATAAGGTGTGAAAAAAATCATTACTTTTCGTTTAAATATCATAAAAGCTAGAACTTCAAAGGTCTATAAACAAATATGCCTATTATCTATTTTTTAAATCTAAACAATGCTCTAAGATAACTTATAAAATCTTTTATAGAATTTTCAAGTTTCAGATTTTTAAATTAAAAAACACAAATGTCTATTATTTTTAAATTTTAATACTTACAAGTTACAAGTAGTTAGACTTAAGAGAATTCTTAAAACGTAAATATTTTAAGTATATAGTATTAATATATTATGGTTGTTTATTTTTCTTAAATATTCCCCTTTTTTTTTTTTTTTTTTATGGAATATTTTTCAAAATGTACTCTTCCTCTTTCCCAAAAATACCAATTTCATAAAATTTTTTACCATATAAGCCACACTTAGGTATTAATTGATACTCAAAAAAAAAAAAAAACCGTAATATTATTGTAAATAGTTTAGCTACAAATTGTACAAAGAATAGACTCATGGTTAACGCAACCTAAAAATATTATACGCTTAAAAAAAAAATTAAGAGTCATGAATTCTTTTTTTTAATTAAAAATCATATTATTATCACCAACAGATACAATTATGCAGATATGATTTGTCTTAGCTAATTACATCATTTCAAAAATATTTCCAATGAACTTATAAATTGTATGGAAATAAGCTTATTTCAATCATACTGTCAAACTAATTTAATTCAATAATTTTGCTTTATATAATTTACTATTATGCTATTATATAATTTGCATGTTATGAGCTAAAACACTGCTAATAATATTACCATTGTTATTATCCCCTATTGTCGTTCTTGGTTATTATAATGTGTATAGTATAGATATAATCTTTTCCCTTCCCTGAGCAATGATCATTAAGCATACTTCAAACACCCTACATTTAAATTTGTCCTTTGACTGAACAAATTAATATGTTATATGGTTTTGTACTTGAGTTATTTTTCAAAACAGTTTCTTAAATGACTGGCTTGTAAAGGTAAGTTTTTTTTGTTTAGGGTGAAAGAAGTAAATTAATCCAATGGTTGTTAAATGTTTTACTAAAGTGCTTTAGTACCCTAAGTACCTTATGTATACATATATTACCTATTGCCATAGTATATTATACATAAGACTAGATACTCACAAAATGCTCATTTTAGAACAATATAGTTGGTACATAGATTTACAGGAAAATGTTTTTGTACATGTGCAATGGTACTCACAACAACAGTATCTGCACTAGTATTAATTATTATATACCTAATTGTTTTAAGAATAATAACTGATGAATATTTCTTAACTAACTGGGTATCAATCAACTGAGTTTTTCTTATAAAGTTATAACGTACCTACATAATATTAGTATACATGTTGTATTTTTGAAAAATAATAATATGAACAATATAAATAAGTCCTATTAGAAAATATTAATGCAAGTTATATAATAGTCGAAAGCGGTTAACGTAGAGACGGTAAAAAATATTATGATACTGCATACATTCGATTTGTGCTGACATTTAGTTGAAGATCTGTACCTACTTGGAACACAAATGTGATTTTGTACAAAATATTAATATATTTTGTAACCTAAATGTTTTGAGATTGAATGGAACTGCGTAAAACATGTCAAAACACGCAAAATGAGTCCAAACGAATCTTGGTAATATCTATGAAAACACGTATTGACAAGCAGAAAATAACAAAGATAGATTACGGCGATATCTTGTAGTTGAGGGCAGCAAAAACACAAAATATATACATTTAATTTATCGTTTAGACTCTCTATTATTCTCAAATACTGATTTCATTCTTATGTACAAAAGTAATTAATATGTAATCATAAATTGTATTTTATTTAAACATATTATTAATTATACGTCATATAGGAAAGAATAAAAAAATATCTAAACATCGTTGAATTTAGCTAATATATTTCATAAGCTTGGGAACCATAGGATGTTATATAGTTTTATCATAGTATATGTATATTATAATTTAATAGATAATTAAGTAGAGGACTATAATTTAAAAATGTTTAAGTTACTGTTCTGCTTCCTCTCATTAAAAAATCTGTACTAAAAATTAGTATGTATAGTTTTAATGTATGTTATTACCTAAAATAAATAATTTATATATTGTTTTTACATTTATTTCAGTAATTAAAACATATTTCATTGTGTAGACAAATATATTTCTGTAATAAACACATTTTATTTTTAGTATTTAATCTTTAAACAAAAAAAAAAAAAAACAATTGATCACCAATAAAGTCTCTAACAATAAAGTATAAAAAGTATTTGTTCTGATTTTGGTTTTGATTCTATGATTAAACGTTTTTCAAAAGTTTTCAATTTTAATACTGGTTTTTTCGTTCCTGTTTCGAATGATTAATTATTGACAGTACACTTGAATAAAGATATATGTATACCAGTTCTTTGTAACTATAGAATAATAAAATAGAGTTAAAAGTAAGTTAAATGTTAAATGGACTAGGTGGCAGAAAAAATAGAAGTTAAATCAAATTAAATAAAGTTTTCTTGTAAACACAAGGTATTTTAGAACATTTTCTTAAGAAAATAAACTTTCTAATGATATTTTATAATAGTGAAATATTTCCCTTCAGATTTTTAAATATTTAAATAATGAATGTATGTATATCATTGGTATTGTATTTCCATTATTTTCATCATAAGTAAATTAAAATAAAATGGCTATTCTACAAATGAGAAGGAATGTGTTAATAATTTGTATGATTGTATATAACAATAAATATTAATTATAATATCTTGAATTATAAGTACTATGTATTAAATCAACGGATTATAAAATATAAAATCACAACATACATTCCATACATATTATATTATTTAAAATATATTTGAATATTCTATGGCGTTAGTGTAAAATTAGTTATTTTTGTTTAGAAACTGTATAACAATCAAATAAAAACTGTACATATTTTTGTATTATTTAAAACTTATAAATTATGTAAATTATACAAATATGCAATCAATTTGTATTTGAAGAACTCAAAATACTTTCATCATTGTAAGATATCTTAACTTTAATACTCATCATGTTATTATTTCAAATTTGATAATATTTTACATAACGATGTAAAAATAATAAATACATAAGTTAAATAAAAAAGAAATTTAATAGAAACATAACAATACCCCATAATACCATATTAGTATTTGCTTCAAATATTTTTTGAATATATTTGATTCAACAAGGAGAAGTTATATTTTTGACGTGCTGGTATTTCGTCATCATGGTTTTTTATGTAATTATTATTTAACAACGGAATATTTGCATATGCACTTACCATAAAGTTTTGTTGCCAAACGAGTTGACGATTATTCAAAATGTCTCATTAGGACTTTGCAACATATTAAAGAGCCAAAATATCACTGATAATCCGATGCATACAGTAAATTTATTGTGAATTACTTTTAAACGTATCCGGTAACCATAATGTTCGTTTCCCTTGGGTACCTGTAACCGGAGTACCTATAATATCACACTCTACAGCTTCGCAGTGAGTATTATAATAATATTATTATCATCACCCAATTATTTCAATTCAGAATAATTTTACTCTAGTGGTGTCACAAACGTTCCCGACATTATATAACCAACTTCGAATTTGAATTCAAGAAATATTTCCCATTTTATCGGTGTATAATATCTTTTAGTTTGAATTTTTAATTTTTAGTCCCGTCACATTGGACGATACCTTGCGAAGCATTAATTTCACACTATACATGTTAAATTTTCCGTATCAGAGATATGCTTGTCTGATTTATACTTATATAATAATATACACACCCACACACCCATATATATATATATATAGAATATTATATATTGTATAAGTACTACCAAGCGAGGTTAAAGTTGGTTAAGTTTATTAGCTTCAAAAGTTTGGTGCGGATTTCCGGTTTCTCCCTCGACGGCCGTGGTGGCAGCAGTAGCAGTGATGTTGTCTTTATATAACGCTACTTCCTTGTATAAAATTTTGATTACCAACCACTCCATCCTTTCTTCTCTGTGGACTTTTAGTGGTGGTAGCAGCCACCAGGCACCAGTGCAGTTGCCCCACTCTTCCCCTCTGTGAGATAAACGGTTTTATATTCACGCATACATGCGAAACAGATATGACATTATAATAGCCGGGGAATTCCATATAAACCCTCCGGGTTACAAGTCACAACTTATCATTAACTTTCGACAGCTTTTATATGTAAACGTTTTTGCACTATGGATACATTCTGGTGCGGTGATGGTGAAAAAGTGAGGGAGGTACGGTAAATTATGGTTAAGATCTAAACTATAAATACAACCACTGTTACCTCAGGCGATACCACTTTATGCTGGCATTATCGTCGAGTACTATCAGGCTCTCTGAAACATTCATGCTTTTTGAAATAGAACATTTATTGCTATTTTTATGAATTTTTTTTGTATAGGTACAATATGTGAATTTTACTAATTTAAATCGTAATTTATAATAATTTGATTCAAAAAAATGTAGTTCTGAATACTATTAATAGCTAGTAGATACAAACCTACATTACTACAACTGTGTTGAAGTTACTGTGTTTGACTATTCTAAGTTTATATGTTTTGGATTTACAATTTCACAATAATTATTAGTTGAATGTATTCTTATACAATTTATAGTAGGTATTGGAGAACAGGTACTAGGGAACATACACGTAGAGGATTTCAGTTGCCTTCCATATTATAAAACTAATAGCAATGTTCAATTTATTTGAATGAGATATTCTCGAGTAGAAAAAAAACATTAATTTAAGACAACAATTTGTATGCTAATATTATGATGATTTATAAATGCTTTTGTTTGTAATTTTAATTACAAGTCACGAGATATCATATTCCATTGTATGACAATAGTAATTTGTATGTACTATATTACTATGATTATTAACAATGAATAACTGATGAAAAGAGATAAGTGAAATCACACTATGGAAGTGATTTATTTTCAAATGAATTACGTGTTTATTATTACATTTTTCAATTGCACGATCTCTTTAGAAGGATAAATGTATTGTATACACTATACATAGTTGATATGGTGGCCAGTGGACTGGAATTACGATGAAACCACATACTGCTATGTTCACGTTTCGGTAAACCAAGTCAATGTTATTTTATTTGCCGATATGAGGTCCTCGGTTGTGCTTCGCTAGTTTTGGTTGACACAATGGCGAAATCCCACAATGGGATTTGTGTTTCCTTAATGTCCGCACCTCAGACAGATTTATTTTGGCAATTTTCGACGTGATATATTTTCAGAGATGCGACAAAATGTGCGTGATGTTGTTTGAATACAAAACGCCGAGGGATTTATAGGACTGAACGAAGAAGTGTCATTTCACACTATGATCAAGTATTACACGACTATAAATTATTATGACGATATGATGTTTACGGTCGTTTAGGGCGAGAATATCACATGTGATAAAAATGAGTAAACAAAATATCAAAATATGTTGATTATCATAAATAAAGATCACTGTAATAACATGAGGAAATATTAAGTATATCATGTAAGCAACTGAAATTTAAGAAGATATAGATACCTTAATACCTTAAATTATATAATATAATTTATAATTTTATAAACATGATGATCAATGGTTTGTGATACACTGGTAATTGTTTTATTAAAATGAGAGTGATTTTATTTAAAACACAGAAACGATTCGAAAGATATATATGTACATATATATCATTTTAGATTAAAACATTAATATATTATAATAGGTAAATAAAAAAAAAAATGTCATAAGTACATAAGTAGATATATTTATGTACCTACTTGTTAGTGCCAAATAAATAATTAACGAATGCAGTATTTTACTTACTCACTTAATTTATGAACAATCATTATTTTTAATGTTTAATAATTAATTATTATTTAATTAAAAACTATATAATTTTAGGTTATATTTAATCGTTATAATAATATGTCTTACAACTAATACGTTAATCAATAATGGTCAATAAAATACCGTTTAAATTAAACAAAAACAAAAATTACAAGTATATTATGCTTTAAACAAAAGTCTGAATTTCATTATTATAAAAACAATTAGGTAGGTATTGATGTATTATATAATTTAGTATATTATATTATCATCATAATTAATAATTGTATGTATACGTAGTTACTTAATTGAATGACAACATACTTTTTTTTTATTCTTTGATATTCCAAAGTAGAATATATTTCGATATTTATAAATTGAATATCAAACTAGTAGTTATAAGTGGGTGTTTTAAGGAAAAATAAAGTTGTTTTTGAAAACATAAATATTTTCAAAATAATGATTGTTTCAAATAAAAATAATCACCCTGTATATCAATGTCTACTCATTTTATTATTATAACAGTTGGGTAATTACAATTTTTCGAAAAGTCGGTTTAATGTTAAATGTTTGTATATGCGAGTTTTGAAATTACTAGTTTCATTATAAAGCTCATTAATCATGAGGAAAAATATCTCGATGTTTGGCGTTAAAAAGTGACAATATAAGCATTGTTAATTTATCAGTCTTTTATATAAAATATAAATTCAGTTTTTTGTCATCTGTAAAAATAAAATATCCAGTGACAAGTCTGAAAATATTTCTCAACCAGAGTGTTTTTTTATGTAAAAATTCTTATTGAAAGTGATGCTATTCTCATCATAATAATTATTCAACAATCAACTGTGAGAGAAAGTCTAAAGTAATAAGTTATATTATTATTAAGATAAAAAAACCATTCAATCAAAATTATATTCATATACTTTTGTGGCATCATTGGCGGCAGTAGGGACTGTTTGTGCATTATAATATATACAATCAAATGTCATTAATAATTCAATCCATATCATAACGTCATGAGACATATTGTTCTGTGCAGGTTAGGTCAGTTTCAAAACTGTAGATACGGCAAAACAACGAAGAAAATAAAAATATTCCTTAAAAAGTGTATAGTGTATTTTGTATTCCAGTAGTAGCTAGTATACATTTTGTTCGAGAAAATATTTTATGATTATTTACAAAATAATACCTACCGTAAAACAGTGTACAGTGTTAAGATAATCTTACATGAAAACTTAACACTCTAATATCTATAAGTCTTATACTCATCTATATTATAACATAGGTAGGTAATTTTATTTCACTATACATTATGTTTAAAGTTGATTCTACTTTTGACAAAATAATACATTCATACACAAATATTCTAGTTCTGATATTTATCATAATATTATACTGAAAATGACGTGTAAAGATTCGTATTTTATTCCTTTTTCAAGCCGATCCCTTTTCACGTAAATAATATTTAAAGAATTCCATTGTACAAACGCAATCTGTTTGGCCATTTTTTCGTGACAACAGTTATCTCAATCCGTAAAACTCTTTTTCAACTTTGTAACTTATCCAATATGATATCCATCATATAAAAATAATATCTACCAAAATACCAAGGTTCTGGTAATACGCTTTACTAAATATAATAAAGCGTTTGCAAATAACCTACATGTTAAACAATTCCAAGATTTGCAGTGTTAATTATTTAAATAATTAATTAGCCGTTCTCTTATGATAATAGTACAAAACACATTTTGTGTTTAGAACTTTGAATTGTTAATAGTATGTTCTTCGGAAAAATACTAATTTATTTATTTTAATGTTCAAACATATTGATGCTGAACTTGAATCCTGAATATTAATTCAAATGACGTATCCATTTGATATATTAAACAGTTCTGACATAACTGAGACGAGACATCGGATTTTTGAATAAAACGTGTTCTTAAAATGGACATGTTTATTATTTTAAATATGAATTTAAATATTATTATATTATTATTATATGTATTATATTACACTAAACATGCAATATTTCAATATTTCTAATGATCATATTTGTGGTATTTCCACCAAAGAAATTTAATTTAAAAACCATTTTTAACATATTTGATTATTATATTGTGTCAATAAAAACTTACGTAGTTCATAGCTAAGTCTGGATGATTTGTCTGTATACCATCGTCAAGTATGGACACAACTACTCCTTTTCCTGTGTATCCTTTTTGCCAGGCTGGTCCTATATTCATATCAAATCCTCCTTTGGCGCCTCCATTCTATATATATTTATAAAAATATGTATAAATATATATTTATAGAAATATGTATAAATATATTATATTTATAATATAAATATATATATATATATATATTATGTATATGATTGTGTATATAGTGAAATAACATTTTAAACTTATATTCGCTTTCAAGTTTATGTATTTATGTCAAACATAAAGCTTTAGTAATCATTCTGGACCAACTGGACAAGTGATTCATTTCCCTATGTGGCAATAATTTTGAACCCTGTATTAGCGACAGTTGTAATGTCATCGGTTCTCGTAGAGCCATAAATATAGCGTGAAGCCGGATTTCGCAATAACAATAAAAGGCAACATTATAATATAGTGTTGTAAAATATACGCGAATTACGTATTCCCTTAATTATTATTATTAGCGCACGTGAAATTACCAACAATTCATACATAATATTATCGTCTATTTCAGTACCTAGCACATTATTTTTTATAAATTTACCAAATTATTGGCTAATAAAACAATAAAGAATGATGAGGATGTAGGTAATAACAATTTACATTCGGCTGGCACAAAAAACAATTCATTATATTATAAACTTTTATTATGATAATCATAAGAATTTTATTGTCATGAAAATGTAAAACTAGAGCATAGTATAAAAATACTAGGTAGGTAGTTAATTATTATTTTCAATATAAAATACAATAAATATGTATCATGATTATTACGACGATTTTACTAAATAAAACAAATTCTAATAATCATGATTTGAGAACAAAAAGGAAATTTAATAAGACCTTCAAAAATTAAAAAAAAAAAAAAAAAGAAAAATATTTAAAAGATATATAAATTGAAAAACTATTTACATTATTAACAAAATATAAAATTCTTAACAAATTTATAAATAAAAAATACTTTTATGTAATCATAGTTTGTAATTAACGAATTATAACTATATATATATGTATATAAATATAACTGATTAACTAAATAACTAATAAATAAATTAGTATCATAAAATTTGAAAATCGAAATAAATGTAATTACTTGAAAAATTTATTTGTGTTGTACCTACTTTTATTATTTTGTACCAAAAAAATCTACAAAAATAATACTTTTATCCTTATTTTGGAGAAACTCTTGTTTGAATAATTCGTAAATCCTAAATTAACACTTTTTAGATAATAGCCAAAGACAAATATCCACTTTTGTAGAAGTTTGCAAGGTTATTGCATAAAATTAATTCATTAGTGTAATTTTATGCAATTATCAATCACTGGTGTTTGACTAACATTCTATTTGGAGAGTTATAAAATACATCATGCACTCAATATACGTACCTAATTATTTACAAATTTATAATTGGAATGAGTCCTTAGATAAACAGTTCTAGTGTCTATTTTGTGACTTATAAGCTAGAACCTAAAATATAGAAATTTCATTCAAAACTTACAAAATATTAGTTTTAACTAAAAATAGTAATACTATGATTTGTTCAATTATAATACTGCCCCTCCACTTCTACACAATATGTACAAACAAAAATAATAACACACTAAACTAATATTTTGAATAATCATAATCAATAAAAGTGATTAATTGGATTATTGACTAAATTATGATGTGTATATAATTATTAGTATTTTATACAACCATATTTGATTGTATCGAAAATTAATTAAAGTTTAATAGAAATTTAAAACATTTCCTGTCTACTTTTTCACCAAGCATTCCCGCCCCATTTTTTTTTCAATAATGCAGCAAAATTTAATTTTTTAATTTTTTAAATTACCTATACTTAATCATCATATTTTCAAATTGTTTTAAATTATTTTTTCTACTTAAAGAGTGTTCTGTAGAAATACAAGTTTCTGTTTTTAAATAAAAACTTCCCTTTTCTTAGTTTATTTAGTTCTTGATAGTCTTTCTCAAAATGTTGATGAATCAAAATCCAAACTAGTAGTTTTTGAGTTATTTAACTTTGTGTACTAAGAATAATAAGTCCATAGTAATGCGAGTTTGGAATGTTCTGTAGGTATCCTTGTATAAAACGTATGATACAGGAATTAAGCGAGTAAAAAATGTCTGAATATGTTTGGTTGAATATGATTGCAATGTTAAATCATCGTAAACGAGGAAAAACTTCTAAAAATATATTTCCCCAAAGAACGATTACTAATACTTTGAAATGCATACATGCAATGTAACTTTCGACGTTTTTATAGGTCTTCAGAAGTAAAAAAAAAAAAATTTCATTAAAATCTTAAATATAAAAGCTCTATAATTTATTACATTTTTCAAAAATAAAATGAGCCATAATCAATTATATTTTTTAAATAATAAAATAGATCATGTTTAAATATAATATATTGTTTTGTATAATATAAAATATGTTATAGTTAAATTTGTAGTTATTATAATAATACTAATAGGCATTTAGGTACTAATCACATGAATACCTTTTTTTTTTTATCTGGAATACAATTTTGTTAGAATAATTCTACAAAAAAGGTAATAAATTAAATCATTTGATGTTTTTGAAAATAACTTTTTCAAATTGAAATATCACGATGTTATTAAGTGCAAATTATTTATTGGAAAAAAGTGGTATATAAATATGTAAAATACTCGTTTTTGGTGCCAACAAATCAAGGCAGTTAGCCAAATTTAACTCGTTTTTTAAAAATAATATTTGTGTTTTTATTCAGTTAAAATGATATTCTAATAAATAAGAGAAAGAAGGATAATATTTTAAACTGTTACACCTATTTTGTTTTATAAAATCAAACGTTAAATTAAGAATCACATTATATTCAATTTAGGCTGAACCTTTTTAATTGACATATAAAAATAAAAAAAAATCAGTATGTCTTTCATTCGTACATAAAATTAGTACATTTTAAACTTTTTTTTTTAAATATATTTTACGAACACGTTAAACTTTTTATGAAGACTATTTATAATAAAAATGTGACAATCGTTTTCCAAATCATTCCGAATTTTAAAACTAATAATTGCTATTTTACCTTTTATAGAATATCAGCAAATTAGATTTCTCAGTAATCCGTCAATTTTATATACTGAAACGTTCAGTTTCCGCTTCAATTTATTAATTGTTATAATAACATATTAAGCAATTAATTATATCATTAAATTGATAAAGTAAACTGCCAAGTTTACTGCTTAGATAAATAAACCGTTCTGTTTATATTTTAGTAGTTTCTGTCGATCGATTAGTCATTGAACACTCTGTGTTATTAACATCATTCAATTGAAAACATAATTTAAAATATTACTTCTAATTACTGAAAGATATAAAATTAGATAAATGTGCTAAAACTAATAAATAATACATACACATATTTAAAACTGTTACATAAATAAATTATAACCAAGAATTATAATTGATTAATTAAAGTCCAATTTTTTACAAATCAATAGTGAACCAGCTACATTCATTTTAAGGGTTATATTTTAAATTTGTCCGTGTACTTATTTCTAGTCAAAATTAATGTTCCACCAATTTTAAGCATTCTCTTTTCCGAATTATTACGATAATGAGCATTGTTTTTACTTTGAAGATTTAAATTTGTAAATTGTTATACTTTTTCCACTAAGCTTAGGAAAAATCTATAGATAAACGTTGTAGAAATAAACACATTTAAGTGAATAAAACTTAGAATTAACCGAGATTGATTCAAAATGGTTTTTAAAATGTAATAATTTATCATTAATTTCAAATTTAATTCCACGACAAAAAAATTTAACATTCCTAGAGTAGATAAATGGGATAGTGCCAACCCAACGAATGCCATAGCAGAATGTTTTATTAACTATTGTTTTTTTTTTTTTGTGTATTCAAACATATTTATGAAATGGATGTATATGGTTGTTTTTTTTTTAGTTTAAATATACATATGGGTACACAAAGGGACATGACATCCAGTAGCTAGCACTTGGGAAGGGTTAAGGTTAAGGGGTGACAACCTCTCCCAAAATAACACAACCACCATCACCCACCACCCCGAAATGTCTTCCATTATGATAAATTAAAATGTATTTATACAAAATGCCACTTTTCTCTAGTAGTATGTAATTTCGGGAAAATTATTATTAGCACATCTCCATCCAATAAAAAAATCCAGTGACGCTACTGATCGAAACCACTGCTGGTGTGTCAACTTATTTTGTACATGCATATTAGTTCATTAAAAGTAGAATTTTATTGTTATAAATTTGAGTGTAATAAAAAATCATATAATTTAAAAATACGGTTCTCAGAAGCTACTGTGACATATGATTGAGATAACAAAAAAAATAACAAAAAAAAAAAATTATAATAATATTTGTTCTTTTTTCTCTGTAAATTATGTAAATATATTATTACTATGCATTTTAACGACAGAAATTTGGTTTAGTTGTATGAAGTGTATTCAAAGTTTAGGTATAATATTTTGTATAAAACTTCATACTTAAAAAAAAAACTCTTGTATTTACATTTTATTCAGTTTTGTAAACAAGATGTAAATGGAATAAATATGCAGTTAGGAGATAATTAAAAATGTATATTATTAAATGTTCAAAGTTTCTTTTGAGTTAATTTTTCCAAAGATTTAATAGATATCTGTATAGAATAAAATCAAAATAGATATAGTTCAATTTCAATATTAAAGGAAATCAATCTCGATGGAAAATTTTACTTTTCTGTTTGTGGAAAAGTTATTAGCATATTAGAGTATACCCTAAAGATAATATTTCAAACGTCCAACCGTCACAGTCAAAGATTCATGAATTATATTATACTCAAATCATCTTAAAATTGATTTATTTTTGATTCAACTTTATTTGAATATAAATATTCCATTTTTATTATTTTTTCATAATTTTGTTTATAAAAATTCGATACCGTGAACTTACACTTGATGTCACAGGATATTCAAATTCATTACAGTGATAATTATTATTAAAAAACATAATTTTTTTCAGTACAATATTATTTTTTTTATTAAACATAAAGTACAATATAGTTATCTGAATACTATTCTGATAAATAATAATTCATAGTTGAACGTTTAAACAGAACATGATGGTATTCTATATGACATAACATTGTTACTACTTAACCACTATTACTTAATTCCAAAATCCTACCTGGATGACTGGGTCTAACATAATATGTGTATTTTATCTAAATAGTCGTTGTTACGATTTAAAATTGTTGACGTCCCTTTCGTAACTAAATTATTATTAAATCACAATTCCACATACTTTCGAAAAGTTATGGCACGACGTTTCAAAATGGCTGTTACCAAGTATTTGACGTTTTGAATTTGTTGGACATACCTACCTATTTATTTCGTAGTTCTCTGCTTCAAGGACTTTATGAAAAGCTAATTATTATCATAATGTTAAACAATTAACTCTTGCACAACATAACAAATATTTTGTTTTTTACTGTAAACTCTATTATTTTTAGTTTTTAAAATGTTTTCTAGAATACCCCATTGGTATAGGTATTTATAATTCATGTTACGATCGATTAATTAATAGCTCCTAATAGTGGTAATTAGATTTTAATGATTATATTTTGCTATTATTAATTATTATATTAAATCACACTACGATACGTTTTTTTAACCTGATTCTTACAAAAATATTATTTTGTATCGCAAGTTACTAGATTCAACGTTTTCTAATGTATCCTTATATCACTATTTAACTGTTTATGATTTATGAATAGATATTTAAATCAACTCTCACCTAATTATTGTATTTCAATCTGATTTTTAATATAGCTACTTTCACCAAATAGTTGTTACTAACTTAACCAAATAGTTTCATACTAATATGCTTCTAGAATACATCATTACTCTTTCGATAATTGGTTTTATTTCATATCCGTGTGTTCATGTCAATTATTTTTATATAACTTCAATAAAATAATCAACCCAAAATATTTTACTAGTGAAAAAATTATAAATAATTAAAATAGATCGACTCACTGCGTTTTATTTTATGAGTGCATGCATATTAATATGACTACCTACTGTAAATTCGGTAATACATTATGTTTACTTAAAGAGTCATCGTACATTCATATATTAATATGGCCTTTATAACAACATTACACGCGTTATAACTACTACTTTAGTTTGCAAATATTAGTAACATAAATTCAAATATCTTTATTAAACTAAAATTATTCACAAGAACAAAATTCAACAACATATTTGAACAGCCTCTGACATTTTGTATATTTGATGCATAATATTATGTTAATAATTACTGAACCAATACATTAATTTATATTCTAAAAAATCGTATTACAAATAATTTATGATAATAATAAAAGTCTTAGAAATACTACGTATAAATGTAATTTAAAATATTAATACATCATTGTTCGTTAATCATTATGTACTTGTAAAAAATATTTTTAAGGAATTTAGGAGAATTTATGAAAAATTGTTATTATATTCCGTGAAAAATAAACCTGTATTTAAATTTTTTTATTAAATAATAATACTTTGAACGGAGATATAAAAATTAAATATCTCTTAGTAGGTAATAAATAACTTTCTTTGTGATCACAATGTGTTAAAAATGTGTGAGTGTTCTTTTTTCGCTTATATCAAATTGCGTTCAAATGAAAAGTGCTCGTAAAGTATTTATATTGCCATAGTGAAATTTGAGTTTTCTCACGAACATCCAGTATATTCATCCAAACAAAAAGAAAAATGTTATAGATGCATTCAATTTATTGACCTCATTTTATACTTATTTCTAGAAAGAGAACAGAAGTACAAAAATCATTAAACAAGTGTCCTATTTCTATGCCAAAATAAATAATTATATTAATTTAAAATTCAGTTAAAACGAATTAATTCAAACCTCAATAAAGAACCAGTTGACAAATGTTAAGCCGGGACCAAAGTAATGGGTAATAAGGTAAAAAATATACTGTAATAAATGTTCATCTGTTAGCATTTTATAATTTATTATAAGTTACAATAGTAATCGACTAAATATTATGTCTAATTTGTATTTTATTTATAATTAGTTATAGGTCCCATGTATTATTAATCCATACATGATCAATTAATATTACTATTTGTATAATATAATGTTTAATAAGAAAAAAACTACTCGATTGAATTTGAATTTTTATTTTAGATATGGCCTCATTAAAAATTAATCCAATTTACAACAATAAGGGTATGTTTTTATTTGAAAAAAAAAAGTGTGGATTACCACCTAACAACAGGTAAAAAATTTAAATATTTGAAAAATAAAATCAGGACTTTGAGGAATATAAAAATTGTAATTCAAGAATAAAATAGAAGTACCTCATTATAATATTTTATGATGAATCACCAGGAAATATGGCATATTATAATAATAGGATTAATATGATAGTGTACTAATATTTATGTGTTTGGTTTTCTATGCTGACTAGGAATTAGGTATGTAACATTTTAATATTGGATGAATCGTATATTCAAATTCTGAAATGTATTCTTTTTACGATGTTGGTTTTACTTTGCCCCTATCATATAAAAATGCTTACCTAGTAAACTATAATCTCACAAATAAAATATAAATTGTAAATTACGAATCATGGAATGTTTTAGACATTCATTCAGTGATCAGTATGCTGCTCCATTCATCTCCCATTTCAATTGAATGGCATACTCAAATTATGTGCAATCAATGAATAATATACAGGAATACCTTATGTAATAGGAATCCCTTATTATTTAAATTTAATGTTATTTGCTTGGTTATAGGTTGTCTTAAATTTTCACATAAAATAAAGAAATTAGAATAAACATTTTTTAAAGCAGTTATGACAAAAACTAACACTACATTTATTTTATTTTCTCGTTATTGTATTTATAAATGTATGCTGATGTCGATTGTTCAACATATTTGTATTGCTTATTAGAGTGAAAAAAATTAAATTCAAACATATGTCATATAACCAACTAGCGATTAATGTTTTGGATAACTGGAGACAATGTACAGTGTACTAATATTATTTATTCAAGAAAATTTATTTTCCAATAATTATAATACATATAACCATACAATACAATAACCAACAAATAATAGGTGTACTAATAATAATAATTTATTATTAACAAAGTATTATTTTGTAACACGGCGATATGGGTATGCAATTTTGATACACATATTATTACTATTATGGTGAACACAGTATAATTTTACCTAAGTGTGTTATCTAGAGGTAAGTCAAACTGATTGATGTTTGATAAATCGAAAACTGACCATAGGTGTTCGGTTCGAATTCTAATTTTGTACCAAGTTTCAAAATACCGACCCAAACCAAATTTGAACATAAGTACTACATTTTATAACTAATCAGAATTTAAAAATAGTTTATTGAATCAACAAAATCTAACATTTCAAACATTTCGAACAAAAAAGTTTCAGGTATTGATTGTGAAAATTGTATTTTTTATTTTTTATTGAAGAAAAATACAACCGTATATTATTATAATTAAATATACTCGACATTTAATTCAAATTTTTGCAAATGAACAAAATGTTTGGCGGTTAAATGTTCAGCGGAATGTTCAACGCCACACAAAATTATTCAGTTTGTGTTCGGTTCAACATACGATTCAAAAGTTTGGTTGGAGTTCGGATTGAAATATGACTAAAATGTTCAGTTCAAGTTCAGTTTGAGACCATATTTTTGAATCCGACTAACATATTAACACAAGCGTGTTACTACTTATCATTTATCAATACCAATTTACCAATAAATAGAATATAGTATTTTGTTACAGAAAAATGTTGTATATCAATACACTAATAAAAATGAGAAATAAAGAACTTTAACTGTAATTTGAGTAAATGAGATTAGGTAACTACTTATTGCCTACTGAACTTAAATAATCCTGCAACAAAAAGCATAACAAATTAAAATGAATCTGCCTTAGGGTATTTATTACTATATTTACTAGTTGACCAAACAAAAGTTTCTTTCGTTGTTTCTATTTTATGAACTTTTATTCTAGCAATAGTATAACGTCACGAAGTTAACAACAATAAATAGTTATTTATTCAGTATAGGTATTTATTCCAACTAACTAAATATCAACTAATATTTAAATAATTTATATTGAACCATCCATTTATTAAATTATCTGTCATAATTTTAAATAGATCTACATACAAAATTAATGTTAATCCGTGTTTGTAGTTTGTAAGCATTATTCCAATCAGCTATAATATACTTAATACATATTACTATTTTATTAAGCCGTGGTTTTTAAAATATTTATAAGCTTTTACATTTATATAGGCAATTTTTATAATAAGTTATTACCTACTTACCTATTATCTTAGAATATAAATTGCGGAAAATAGAAATATACGTACTACATTATTTTATATTATTCTTCTTTAAGTAATACCTTATACATTAAATAAAATATAATATTTTATCAGGCCACAAAAATTAGTTGGCATGAGTAGTTATTCAAAAATTGATTGTAACACATTTTAAAACTAAAAGTATGCATCAAAAGTAATCATAAAAAGAGTTTGGTTGATTTATGAGTTATAATAATACTAAAAAAAATTTTAAATATATATTGTTTTCTATGACTTAATTAGTACAACCTAAAGCTGTATTATATAACATTTCCATATAAAACCAATGCATATTTAAGCCTGTTATATAATTTATAAGAAATAATATTTAAATTTCCCAGAAAAAAAGCTACATTAAGATTTTATAATTTAAAAAAAAATAATAATAATTACTATCCAATATTAAATACTAAGAACAAACAGATTTTTGTTGACAAATATAGGGTTTTAGGTTCATATAGTATTATTTATAATTAATTTTTTTCTTTCTATTTTTAATTAAGTAGGTAGGTATAGCATATTATCGTATAGACTGATATTGTTTGTAATTAGTCATTTTTGCTGTTTGCTTTTTTTTAAAAACAACATCAAAGTAATAATTTTCATTTATTTTTTAACAAAAAATAAGAACATATATTTTGAACAAAATATTTATATTCACTTGGTAGATTAGTAGTATTCTAAAAAAAATGTATATCTTTAGATTCTGATCAGCTGCGATGAATAATCTAATTAAAAAAAACCAGGGAATTCACTTTTTGTATACCTATAGTTAGTTTTAAGCTTGACTTATTATCAAGTAGATATTGATTATAGGTATAACTGAAATGGATAAGTATGCTAAATTTTAGTTCAATAATTAATCGTTGTGGACGTAAAAAAGTGTCCTAAACAAAGAAAATGAGTGCATCAGTATATATTTCTTGGAATACCTAGTTAATGTTTAATTTTTTTAATTTCATTAATATTATATTCTTAACTCATAGGTTAAACTAATGTTTGCCAATAGCAATACATATTATTACTTATAACTTAAAAGTCATTATAGATGCACCGCTGAATGGGGTGAATAGGTTCTTGATAGTAATATATTTTAATTTAAACATTTCTTAAATTGAATTGTATATTATATATACAAAATAATATACATATATTTTGAAATTTTTAATTTTCAAGGTTTTAGTTCCGATCTTTTTTATGGTTTAGAACGATGATTTTTAATGATTTTCCTAGAATACTTTTGCTGATAAATTGAATATTAAAAATTAAAATAGTTTAATATAGATAAAATACGTTAGTAAATTGAAAATTTCTTCAACATTTTCAAATAGTTATCTTTAGTTTAGTTATTTCTTACACTTACAAAAACTTCTATAAGCATTTAATTTTTAAGGCAGTATGAAGGAAATATTTAATAAGTATTTGACTTTAAGCGTCACCATAAAAATAATTCTGAAAAATGTAAGACGTGTTTTTTTTAAATATATAACACACAGCATTGTAATTTACACTAATGCATCATTAATATCTTATATATTATAAAATAGAAAAATAGAAAATCACATTCGTATTATGTAAATTAATGATTTATAAAACCGTTTTAAAATAACTCACCAAGTACCATTGATCAACAAATAATGGATCGGGGAACCGTAGTGCTGGTTTTGAACTAATGTGTTTTGTAACATTTCGAGTTGGCACAAAATCTCTTTTAAATCTTTTGAGCTCATACTGTTGTTGTGACCATATGATCTGAAAATAAAGTAAATACATTATATATATATTTGTTTGTAACGATAATTAAATTAAAGTAGATAGAAATTACAATTTAAGACAAGATGAAATTGTTGATAATATCAATATGTATAATGTATATGTATATCCCCCCTTTAGCATTAACGATCATGATAAATTAAAATGATCGAGCTCGATGATAATTAACTATCAAATAAAAACCCCACTTATTGGTTTCAATATAATTATTCTATTAATCAATGCACCTACAATTATATCTTAGTGACCAAGAAAAAAAAAACAAAGTACAAAATGTGTTAAATTATTATGAAGTAATAATACAATTTAATGAAGAAATAATACAATTTAATGAAGAAATAAAATAGAAAATTAGTTTCAAATGTTTTTGTATTAATTAACTGTAAATCAAAAGTTGGTTGAAATATTTGTAGTTTAAAATCTCTTATTTACTAGTTACTAATAAGTTTCTAACCGGGAATTATACTTATTATTCGTCTATAATTAATCTAAATAACAACTGTTACCGCACACAATAATGTTATTGTAGATTCAATATATGTAATTAAAATATAATAAATACATTATACTATCATAGTACAAAACTAAAATCTATTATTTTATTAGGTATAGTAATTGCATACATAATTGAACTTATAAAGTACCTAATATACTAAACCGTCTAAACCTAGTAAAATAATGAAATTAAATGGTTGGTACAGTCGACTGAATCATCTAGAAAAATAGAAACAATAATCAATAGATTAAGATTCAGCCACACCCACTTGCCTCAGGATTACCAAAAGGGAAACAAAGAGCCATTCTGAATTTCATGTATAGTGACAATAACAATCAAACACATATTCACAGACTACCGATCTTACCAAGAAGCAAGACTAAAGCACAACATCAACTCAAACCTAATGAAAATCCATAGACACCTGACATCTCAGACGGTCTCATTTCATTCGTCAAAGACACTAGGCTTGATAAACAAATATCATAATTACAACTAATATTCTACTCCAATGTACTAACAAAAATAATGTAATTTAATACTTAGACGTTTTATAAAAACAAAGAAATAATGTCCTTATAGCTGTTGTATTTGATAAAAAAAAAAAAAAAATAAATCGTTTTCGCATAATTTGTTTGAAAACAATCTCATAATATGTACCTTTAATTGTTTACATATACAAAATATTGTATACATAATATATTAATATATAATATTTATATAGCTACTAGTCTGGCTAAGAGACAAATTTCGGGAAGGTAAATTAGCTATACAACATTACAACCTAAGTTATTTTACAGTCACGTCCCACGTGGTTAGAAACTGCTTTGCTTGATGTAAACCATAGGTATGCCACTAATATAAATGAAAACTCGTCAAAGACGGTATCTGAGGTGAAACTTGATAATCACGAAACAATCGATTCCTGGAAATTCAACAAAAGTCAAGCAGAACAAACAACTATCTACAAAAACTGATTATAATACCTAAGGCATAATTTAATATTTAATTGGATTTTTTTTTTATACTTTATTTTAATTATCCTACAAAAACAAAAACATAATATTAGTTGAACAATAATGCTGATCAAAATAATAAATATTTTGTATTAAAATTAATATACATACTTGTAAAGTGAATGTTATATGGTTGCTAAACCATGTATGAATCATTACAGAATAACACAATACTAGTATAATACTATAATAGGTATATTTGTTTAAACAAAACACGTAAAATAAGTACCAACTGCATTAAAGGTGTTTTTTTCTAATTCTCTGTATTTTTCTAGTACAGCTAAAAACCATATCATATATAATTAAATTGTTAGTGAAATATTCAAAACAAAGTATGATGTATTATTTTACTGTACCATAACCCCCTATGAACTCACGCAGAATACTAGATAGTTACTAAGTTGTTACTAGATAGTTCTTCAACCACGCTAACAATCACAGGAGTCACAAAAACGGTGCACTTGTCCCCCCCTCCCAGGTTTTTAATTCTGTTTGCAAAACATTAATTTTATTTTTATCATAACATTATAGTTATGTAATAATGTATAATTTGTAGTTTTTACATTTTAAACCTATATTTGGTATTATAAATTATAATACATTGGAGCTAATAGTTTTATGTATAAAAAAAAATATTAATTTATCTTTAAAATTACCTTCCAGGAAAATGTCTGCGTATGCCATTCTAAGAATCCATGTTATCTGAACTCTCCCATATATTCTCTATAATTATATTTTTGTACTACGCTTATATTATATTGTATAATGTTCTAAATTTAAAATTTAAAAGTTATTTGATTGAATATTTTAAGTAGAAACATTTTTAATGCACAAAGTTCTTACTATGATTTATCGGTTACACATTTGCCCTCAAAACAAGTGAAAAGTCTTTTGACATTTAAATTAAACATACAATTTCTAATTATTTAATTTAAATATTTATGTTATTAATTTTTGTTAAAATAATTTTTGAAATATTAACTTCAAAGTTAAAACTCAACAAAATAAATATAAATAATTTCAGAAGTAATTTGTAATTTATTAAGAATCACATTATATAATGTGAATAACATAAACAACGTTATATGATTAACTGAATAATCCTCAGAATTCATTTAATTAAAATGCAACTGTGATTAAATTTTAGCTTAAAGTTAAAAAAAATATGGTCTAATTATCTTTGCATAACAGTGATCCGTAGTGGAACGTAAGAAGCATTTATAGAATTTTAATATATTTTAATCCATATAGAATTAATACAAAGCGTGGTTTGTTCAAAACGTTTAATCATCAAATTGGTTTTTATAAACTTATGTCATTACGATACGTGTTTACAACACGGTATTTATAATTATGTTAATAGTATGTAAAAATAATCCCATGGTGCCAATCTTTACCATCGGTCGGTATTACAGAAATCCCATGTTCACGTGTGCAAAATAGCTCATCAAACATTCAATTTAGCTATCTCCTGATGACCATCCTAAACATAGTACCACGAACTATACTATAATATAATGAACTTAATAAACAAACACTGTAATTTATACAGTAATCTGCTCGCACAATGTAGGATAAACCATATCGTTTATACACGATGTGCGTAATATCATATTTCTTTAGCGTTATCTATTGTAAAGTAAAAACACCTAATGCATTCACTTGTCAACAGCGTTGCGTACCGTTTTCACTCGAATATACGTCATCATGATAACCATGAATAATAAGCTACTTTTAAATTCCACAAGCTTATATTAATGCATATTATAATATTATATAGTATATGTCGCATACGCACCGAGTGAATTCTTTCTTTTCAAGAAACGTCCGGTCCATTTCGTGAAATGTGACCATATCTTATATAGTTTTATGTTGTATTTTACATAGTAAATACGGAGTGATTCTTCAGTGATGAAGTTATTCAAAATATGATTTCGGAACTTTTAAAGACCGTATTTAAAATTCTTGAGATTATTTTGTACTTACTACTTGTGGAGTGAAGATACAAACTTCTGTTATTCAAATGAGAATTTATACTGTATACCCATTTTATACTGTAAATTATTTAGTGGATAATTTTTCTGAAAATGTTGACGTATCAGAATCATAATTTAAATGAGTAGGTTTGAGTTATTTAACTTTGTGTACTAAGGATTACGGTTCCATGATGACGGGTTTGGAAGATAAGGACGCTATGGCAATTTAAAAGTTTTAATAATTAATATTAATACCTATATCAACATATATAATTTTTATAAATGGTCTAAGTGTTATAAACACTAGATCCAATAATACATCTATTTCATATTATTGAAAAACTATTTTTAAGGACAATTTTTAGTATAAACATTTTAATAACTGAAGAACAACTCGTTCAAATTTTTAATTAGAAACATCAACATTTTCGAAAAATATCTACTAAATAATTTACACTAAAAAAGTGGAGTTTTTATTTAAAAAGAGAAATTTTTTATCACAACAGGACTGTTTAGTAGTACGAAAAAATTCAAGAATTTTAAAATATAACAGTCTGATTAGGTACCTACATTTAAAAATTCTAAAAAGCGGAATTTGAATAAATTAAATATATTAAAGGATAAAATGGGGGCGAATATGCTTGGTAAATTTTCCGGTTATACGTTTTAAATATAAAGCAAAATAACTAATAATATTACAGGATTTTGTGAAAAATAAAAACAAAACTTAAAAAGTAAAGTTATAAATGTTTAAAAGTACCTATGTTTATTGTATGAAAAAGATAAACCATTAATACAATGTATACGTTGCTTTATACATCTTTATAAAACAATTTAAATATAACTTCTTACTTCTAAAACTCATATAAAGTCATTACTCCATAAGTCACAAACTCAGAACATCATAACACATGACATTTTAAAACTTAAGTGAACAAATTTCTGATATTTTATAAAATGTATTATTTAGTTTTTGTTAATTAGTATTGTTAGATGATTATTTTAACTATCATATTTTGAAATTAAAGTAGTATAATTAGTTATTAGTTTGTAGTTACTATGTACCACTAACAAGGTAATTCCAGAACCACGATACTATTAACGTTGATAAGCCATTAATTACCAATGATTGATAATATGTCTAATAATTAATAAATAATTAATCAATATATATTATATATAAAAAAAAATTGATAATTTCATTGAATTATTTAAGAAGATGGATATTTTCAATTATTACATATTTTTGAACGCTGATTATTATATACATAAGTA
>WHPZ01586103.1:0-12235 GCA_016617965.1 Macrosiphum rosae
TATTCCAAATTTCAAGTCATGCATAGTCATGCATAGTTACTCGTGCATGTTATAAGAAATGCAGGTTTTAAATAAGTGATTGCTAATTAGTAAAATAAAATAAAATAAAATTGTACTCGCGCAGTTTTTCTGGAAAATGGAAAATGAAGTCGTAACAATAAATTAATAATAATAACAAAATAATGAACAGAAAACTATAAAATAACTATAGAAACCATAGATTATACTGATTGTACATCGAGCTGATAAATAATAATAAATAATACATCAATATTAATTATTGCCATAGAGATGTCTACGTCTACCATAGAGTAAATAAAGACAACGGTAACGAGTTCAAATCTCAGACATCAATAAATAGTTTTTGCAGTTTTTCTAATTATTCGGTTGACTTTTAAAAATTTTCTTTCGTACAAAACCTTTTCCTGGCAATTACGAACATCTCAAAAAAATTTTGAGACAAACCGGACCAGCCGTTCTCAATTGATGAATTGTTTACATTTTTGGCGCCATTTTTATATATAGGTACCTATAGATTAATATCAACGAATCTATCACAAAATCAGTGTTTTTAATCCTAAAATACGTCAAAAAATGTAACAGGGATCGCAGTGTATATAATAATATTACATAACGAATACTGTACGTTTATATTGTGTATGACGATCGCGATGCGTTTCACCATCGATTCCTGTCAACAGCGGTGTGATCGATTGTCCATTATAATATTATTTATAGACCGCTATCGGTTTCTGGAAAATGTTATCCACAGGATATTTAAAAAATCGTAATCGACGTTTATTAAAAAGTTAATTTTATCTAGACGTGTATGGGTACACGGTAGGACACACGCAGCACAGCTGAAATCGTTCTCATAACTGCAATGATAACAGTGATATTATGTTTAAATCGTGTTTCGAAATTACGACCACCGCCGCGCTCGCTCTAAGGTGAAATATTTTATATTATAACGAAAACGTTTCGGCGATGACGAAACTCATCCGAAAACCTTATGTACGAGTAGTACCTATTATAATATAGGTACTGTACACATATGCGTATGTATATAATCAGTTTTTGAAGTGCCCTTTTTTCAGAGTCTTATAACAAAAAACGTCTTCGCACACTGCTATTATTGTTTACAGATCGACGATCATATAACCCGGATTTTAGATTAAACGCGAAAGCGTTTGTGTATATTTCGTGTTTTTAGTGTAACAAAACGTGTCGCGACACCACCGCGTAATGTGATTTTGTTTTATAAACGATAAGGCAACGACGTAAACCATTCAATAGATACCGCGTTCGTATTGGAATTCACTTATCTCCATCGTGAAAGAAAATCACGAGATTGTTGTGTTCGTGCAGTTACGATTCACATTATGTTCGTGATCCTTTGCACCGTGTCGACGGAGGGTTAAAGGGTAAAATATACAGATGACCTGGAAATGTATAAATGTATCGTGTGTTATATTAATTAATTTGTTTTTATTTAAAATGCATAATATCTTAATAAGTACATTAAGTACATTATATCAGAGAAAAAAAACGACGTGAAGTTCACATGATCAGAGAAAATATCCATTGATATAACTCTACAAATATAATAAAAAGTACACAATTATTATTATAGTACGTGATCTAGATATTATCCAAGTTTGAGTATTGTTTTTTTAATACAATTTACTATAGATATGAATATAACAGTTAGGATAAATCTTAAAAGGTCTCTGAATCATTTCTTTTTCAGCCAACAGGTTGTATTGGCTAGGTCTGTGATATAGAAAAGTTAAATTGTACCTATATGAAAGGATTTAAATGATTGTGTAATTTTTTATGGAATCGTTTGTAGAATTTAGATTTGGCTTGATAAGAAATGGTCATCATGTTGAGGTCATTATAGAGGGTTCGATTACAAACATACCACAGAGCATTGGTTATTGTTCGGAGGGATATTGACCGGAAAGATTGTATAATTTTTATACTTGAATATTTGGATGCTCCCCAAAATTGGATTCCACGATAGACGCCAAAGGGAGGACGAGGAGCTTGTATACTAAGATAATGTATTAATAAATAAAACCATAATGATATACAATCTAGATCATTGTAAACCACCAAACGCGTTATAAACGTACCTACTAATTACGTGTTACCTATAATATTATTATTTTACTTTGAAATTAAAATCGTTTTTATGTTGTTTGATTGGTAGGTACTTGTCCAATAATATATGTTGTAGGTATACCTATATTACCACCGTATTTTTATGTTTGTCAAATAACTCTGTCTATAAAATATGAAAATGTCCTTGCCATTATACTTTAGACTAATGTATTTCTATTTACATACAGGGCGTTTCTATCGTGTGTGTGTTTCGGTACCAGTCACGCTGGGACAGTGAATATAGATGATTTATTACAAACACAGACTAATTATTTTAATTTCGTCGTGAAATTTACTGTAAAAACGTCCTGTATGACGTCTGAGCTTAATATTTAATAACAGACCCAATAGATAGCACAGAGCAAAGGCACTATACGCAAATCGTCAAACGTGCAGTAGACAGTATATAATAATATGTATTATTATTGGACGAGTGACGATCGTTACCCTTCAGACGAATATTTTAACTACCATCGGAATCATTTCTTCGTGATACAAATGCCTTCGATAATATTTTAATAACGACGTTCAGACCTTATGAGACGAGTATTTCCTTATCGGTTTATTATGATTTCTTCGCATTTCACCTCCATTTTCGTATTTTTATTGTCCACGCAATAACGCGGTGTACAAGTTTAAGTTAAAGCCTAATTCGTTGTATTTAATTTAACGACGCCATAATGTTGAAATATTATTATACGTGTAATATTTTATAATTATGTTTAATATATATACAGTGTAATAATATTATACATTATACTTTGCATTTATTTCCTACTAATTAGTATGCAGTATGGTAACCGGCGGCTTACTTTTATAAGCACCTCGTTTCAATTATTTATTGTTATTATTATTATTTTTTAATTAAGTTTTTTCTCCCTCCGAACGTTACACTTAGTCATCCGTATTACGTAGATTTGTGTATTAATTAATTTTTATCAATTTTTAGTAAGTACCGCAAACTTCCATTACAATTGCTATTCGGCCAATTACGGTAGATAAATACTTCTGTCTGAGATTGTATCAATAAGTTATAGTTATATATAATGTATATATGTATATATGCATATGATCGCTTAGAGACGGCCCCTGTATGAGTGTAGCCTTTAATACGGAAAGGTTCTATTTCAAATGTATCTATATAGCACGCCTTCCAAAAATGAAAAATCGCTTAGAGTCCTTTCGATTAATTTCGTTAAACCGACAGAGGTCAGATTTCGTTCCGGCAGCAGGTATATATAATAACCCATGCATTATATACCTACACATTTAACAAAATCGGCGATAAATTAAACCGTGTCCAAGTATGTATAAATGTACGACTGATATAGTGACATTAATAATAATACGATGTCCCTCGAAACCAGATTTTATTATACAGCTTATAATATGTGGAGTATACGAGTCATACGATATAATAATATATACTCGTAATAAAACCGGCCGTTATTATTATTTTTTGTCGTTTGTCCCTCTTAACCAGTAACCGGATTTTATGTTTTATTCTCTAGGTCGTTGGTATTAATGGCCATTATAGTGGGCACGTCATATTATGTGGACCGGAGTCAAGGCGACTCGACAGTTATTCAACCGGCCTCGGTGGCGGACACGTTGTTGCAGCTCAGATGGCCGTTGCAAAGTCAGTGTCACGTATTTTTGTTTAACTCCTGATATACGACTACACAATTACGTCTTATATATATTATAATATTGTGTGTTTTATTTTGTTTATGCTTTTAATTTCGCCATGGCGCGGGGAACAGACGAAGCAGACGAGGGAATAACTGTGACATCAATTATTCAGAGGACCGTTGTTATAAATGCGACCGGGCACGACTTAATATCCGCGGTGGAGGGAGGCTACAAAAGTTTGAAAGCCAAAGAGGATTTGGAAAAAAACTTTCCGACAATTGATGGCGGGACTCCATCATACCGTCATCAGCAAGTGATGAAGTCCGGCCCCGAATCGATAGGAATCGCGAGGAACGGTTACGTCGAAAACATCGCGACTGAAAAATTGAGGTCGGCGCTACGTCGTCAGGCGACCCCTTGGCACCCACCCGCCGCATCGCACACAACCACTACCCCTCTCGCACGCACGACCCCCTCACGACCAAATCCCACTTCCAGGACGTTTCGAGGAAGTTATTGCTTGTTTCTAGTCTTATTTTCTCTCCCAGACCGTATATTATCTTCCCATCCACTCTATTGTAATAAATATATTATAACATTATTATATTATTATGCAGAGTTCCAAACTAGATTTTTATTTAAATTATTCCCTTCTCCACTCCCACATCGACTTACACCCGCGGCCCTGTCATGACATGGCGACATTAACGTCAGGGGTCGTACTACATTAATTATCGCCGCTTTCCTCGTCACGTAAAACTATTGTACTATGTTACGATATTTCCGTGAAACGACCAAGTTGAAATAATTTTATAATGTGCGTCTACCACCACGTTCGAACGGTTAGGTTTTTGAGTTTTTCGCAATAACGAAGAATGTTTTTGCGGAGCTCGATTTCACGATACACGAGTGAAGAGAACTAATGATGACGACGACGAAGACGACGACGATGATGGCAACGATGATAATAATGATGATGATGATGATAATAAATGGAAAAGGGAACGAGCAGAGGACCTCTCGCAACCCGATATGGTTTTTTTGGGTTCGGTCACTGGGGACGTACATATGCTATTAAGTCCAACGAAACAACACCGCGCTAATAAAACAAAACAAAAAAAAATACATATAAAATTCTACCTTCATTACGACTACGTGCGCATAAACCATATTAATTTATTCATTTTTTTTTTTTATGTGTACCTACACTCTTTTATTAGATAAACATTTTTAAAAGCACTTTTTGCACAATTTTTTTGGTTTTTAAATATCGAATAGCTTGGAATAGCTGGTGTGGACCTAAAAATAATTTTTATGCCAAATAATATCTCGGGAATTATTTTCTTTATTAAATTTAACGCGGTACACCTATATTATATTATAATAATATGCATTTAGTTTTCAACAGAATACAACGCCTTTAATAATAACAAAATTCGAGCCGAATACGATGTACCTATATGTCCTATATTCGAAAGTCTGGACGTTCTCTGAAAACATATTTAATTAACTAATTATTCGCCCCGAAACTGTATGTAGACAATATTAACGCATGTTATCAAAATCGTAAACGGATATAGAGATCACTTTGATATATAAGAGTAGATGGGCTAATAGCATATTGTTATAAAATCATATCATAGGGACGTTCCCGAGGAAGCTCATATTGTGATAATCAAAGGCCACGCAGTAGAGTGAAATACTGAAATCAAATTGTAAATATCGTTAGTGTATAATGTATTATAATATTATGGCTATATTATAATAATAATATAGTTAGCAGTGACGTTGTTTGCATATAATATTGAATGACGAATTAATTGACACCTGTACGGACTGCAAATATTGATCTCATTTACAATCACCGAATACGATATAATATATAATATATATCTTATTAAATGTTTGTATAATATATTATATTAATGATATATTGCGGGTATATTTACCTATGTGGATTTACCCAATAACGTGATGAACGACGACTCTGATTTTCGAATTTGACATTTTGAACCGTACCGTCCTCCTCGTTATAAATTTTAACATTTTATCATTATATAGTTACTACGACTTACGGGTCACAGCTTTATGTGGTTTTTATAAACTTGCGACAGAGACTTATTTATTTTGTTTTACCGTTCCGAATGGGAGTTGGTTTTAAACTGCACTGACGAAATCAACCGAAATCGATCAAATGTTTACAAAGAGTTCGCCGAGGAGAATCTGTGATCGTTTTTTTTTTCGACATTTTAAAAAACTGAGAAATTCGAAAAATTTAAATTCCCGTCCGAATAAACCGTCGATATAGTAATTATAAATTAATTTATTTGTTATAAAGCCAACGGGCGTCACAATCTCGGACGATAAACTTACCGTCTTATCATTGGTTAATTTAAGTATAGTTTCCGCCGCTAATTTCCGCCGCATCCATCCACCTCACACTCGCACGATTTCGACTTTCTACCATTGCAGACTGCACCGCATGTTATGCCATAGCGCACAGAAACCAATCCAAAGACCACTTTGGTATTTAAAATAAAAAATTGTTTTTGTCTCTCGGTGATTTAGGCTGCTATTAAACATCACTAAGGACCAGGATGTTACGATATTGGTGGTCAACGCGACCGTTTTCAACAACGCCGAGTGCACGAGTCCCGAACCGGTGATTTGCCCTCTCCAGAGTCGTTACCGGACTGTAGAAGGCATTTGCAACAACATCTTGGAGCCGCTCAAAGGCGCCGCTCTGATGCCGTTCCACAGAGTGTTGCCGGCCGACTACTCAGACGGTACTTACACATTATCATAAGTTTAATAGGTAATTTACTATTAGGCGTGATGAGACAGTATACTATTTTAACTACGTCGTGTAGACGATATAGTGGGCTATGGATGAGTTGTGGCCCCTACAAGCGACGTGTTGTTTACGACGTCGGAAGACGATGAATTGCGTCTAGATAACCTTTTGGCTGTAGGTGAGTTGCGGCCCAAATCGATGATATAGTTATTAAGTTTAAATAATCCACATAATAATAACGCTGCCGGTTTCATCTACAAACTTGAATAGCAAAATTACGTCAAGTACAAATAAACTGCTGCCGGCTATCCCGTAATTACATTTTTTTTTTTTTTTATTATTATTTATTAATAAAATAAGACATTCCTAGCCGTTGCAGGCTATCTATATCTATGGATAAAAGACAATATTAGTTTGTAGCTATTTTTAAAGGATAATTATAAATATAAAATATGGACAGATGTATGCAATTTAAGCTAAATAAAACTAAATAAAATAAATATTCTAAATATTACAATATATGAATACGGTATAGTTACAGATACTTGAGATACTATATAAATGCAAAACTATTACAATATATACAGATTAGACTGGGGGTTGATTTTGAATAATATAATACATAATAATAATAATAACACAATTACATATAATACATATCAATAATCTAAAAAAAAAAATGCATCGGCAAAAAACATAATTTTATAAGCTAAATAAAAAAAAAAAATATTAAGGAATAAAAAAATTACAAATTTTTTGGAGACGACTAAATCTCCCCGTGGTGTCTCCTGAGTATTGCTAATATGAAATGGTGATTATTGTTTGGCCACATCTTTAATATAAATCTGTTAATTTAAGTATTTAAGATACTTTAAGATATTTACTCATATATATTTTGTTATTGTTTTGGGTACTAAAACACGTTTCCTATTTTAATAAATAAAATCGCATATTACAACAATTATAGAGAATATTAATTTTGAAGTTATGGCAGAATCATATTATCGATTTCTCTAAATATTGTCTCAAAATAATTTAATATCCTTTTAAATGTATATTTTATTTTTAAAGTCAATTAAACATTTAAACAATAATAAAATGCATAAACCGATGATATATTGAGTCTTCAAATTATTATCCTCTATAATTGTTGTAATAGTAAACAGGTGATTTTATTCTATTACTCAAAAATCATAAAAGGATTTTACCTGAATGCGTTTTATCTATGTTGAGCTCGGGTCTGAGAGAGAAAACAAATATTATGTTACTGACATATCCTATCCATCACATTTCCAGTCAAGATTTACGTTATCGAAAGAAAAACAAATAAAACATTAATTATCGAAATTTAAACGAGAGTCGTAGACAGTTCGCAATTTTGCACAAAATTTTTTAAATTTTTTTTATAATCCTTTATATTTATGTTCTCTCAATTTTTTCGAAAATATAAAGAAGTAATATAAATAAGTATAATATTTACCTATGAAATTATTCAATATTCTAACTCTGCACGATATAAATATAAATATAAATACTATAATATAGTTTATATTGTTTACAAAAAATTTAGTATGCAAAAATTAATTTAATGTATACATATAATAGTTTTACCCTTGTCACTCTATTCTTTTTTTTTTTTTTGCTTCGTTACAACTGATGTCTATTATTCATCAAAATAATTGAGAAAATATTCAAAAATGTACTGTTTATTAGCACACAAAGTCCTACTAAGCATAAAAAGTGCTTAAAAAAAACATTTCCTCCTAAAACTAGTGCCTCTACGTCAAAAACGTGTTTTCAATTTGTTTTCAAATCCTTTTTCATAGAGTACCTAATAATTAATAAGTCATTATAAAAATTGAAAAAAGAAATTAATATTTGTAGACCTTTTCAGTATATCAACAAAAACCTATTGACCTATATTCCATATGCTCAAACATTTAAGTAAATATACAACGGATTCCCTCCAGTAATCCAGAGTTTAAACATTTCTCACTGTCATTTTTCCACTACATTCGATACTGTCGTCGTGACACTCACGCGAACAGTTTTTTGAAACCAAAACTAAATTGAATTATTATCAAGTGTAATCCGTGAGCTAACCACAGCGGACCGATCGAAAAGGTTTTTTTTAATCAAATTAAAGAGTCATTATTATTGTTTCTGCTGCATGTGTACGAATGTGCGCGAGTGGTACGCATAAATTATAATAATACTAATATTTGATTGCGTAGGTTTTTGAGATCTGGCACGAAATTAAAATTATAAAAAGTTGGAAAAAATGTAATTGGAAAAAAAATAGCAACCGAAGCGGTTATAATATTATTACGCGGTGTAGGAATTCTGATCAACGAAAACAGAAAAATATTTTAAATTCGATAATTTACTTTAAAAAAATAAATATATAATTATAATCGTGCCGGAAAACCCGATCTACTGATCTAAATCATGCTGGAACGACATAAATTGTCGCTCTGCTGTATTGTAGGTTACAAGTGGGTCACCCGTCACTGTAATAGATCAATTGAATTGTGTTCAATTTGAATTCAATGATATAATATTATCAGTATACGATAACCGATTCTGAGTGAAGACGGCCAGTCAGCCTATGATTTATTACGAAATATATTTGATGATATAATTGTGAATAAGGTAATTTATTTAACTATTTACGTGGAACTTTGTTTTAAATTTTCAATCCTTAGCTATAAAATTTGAACATTTTATAATTTTTTAACTACAAAATCATTTCTGAATTTTAAATTTGATCAATTTTGTAAAAATGAAAACTAAAAAAAATTGTGACTGTATTTTTAATATTTTTCTACTGTCATTGTAACACTATAATATTAGGAGCCTTTTATTAAATTTCCACCTGTTTTACCCAACAAATAACATTTCGTTGACATTCATAGAAAAAAAAACCTATAGCAAACTGAAAATGTACTTAAACAGTTCAAAAAAAAATCAAAATATTTTTAAAATGTTAACTTGTATAGAAAATGCTAATATAAACAACCAGTGAAAATGTAATTTATATATAGGTACGTTCGTTTGTTGTAGAGTCACACCAAAATCCAAAAGCAATTAGTTCCTGTTTTCTCTTAATTTTTATGTTGTTTTTCCCGGCGCTTTTAAAAACTATTGGGAATTTTAAATTTCAACCTCCCAAACGCACCAACTAGATTTACTTTCCCATCGAAAATACCTCTATTTCAAAGTGATAATGATCATTATTTCATTCCGTTAACTTTTTAATGAGTGAGTTTTAAAAAATTAAACAAAATACGCAAATTAAAACCATCGCCATAAAAACAAAAAAAAAGCAATAAAAACAGAGTAAGTGTACTTATTCGCATACACTTAAACATTGTAGGTAAATGTTTTTTTTTTTTTCGGTGAACACGTGTACGTAGGGTTTTTAAAGTAATGACATATGATTTCAACTACCTACCATAACAAGAAAAAAAACTGGGAAAATGTATTACTGAGGTTTAAGTACACCATAATAATTATTATATTTCCGTTTTTTTTATATAAATGACAAACGTTTAAAGATGACAGCTGCGTACATGCGGTGAATATATTTTTATTCAACACCAACTCATTCTTTTATTTTTTGTCATACCCACACGAGCAAGTTTTCGTTTGAGGGGAAAACACAATTTCAGGGAAATACCTATATTATTAATTATTATGTCCAACATAGAAAACCCTATGCATAAGTCACGACGAAATCGTATTATATAATCACATTTGGGTACGGATATAAAATTGTATTATTTATTTATTAAATAAATATTATATAGTAACTTTTAATAGTTATTAATTTTAACAATGAATTGTATTGCAACAATAATAACTATTACAACGCCGCAGGTGTGAATAACGATAAAGAGCAGCAGATAAAATGTATAGGTACAGTAGCCAGGGTTGGACAAGATACTGAAATGTTGTAGTTTTATGAATAAAGTTTTTGTTTATGAATTTCACTGTGACTTATATCCTTTATTCATAAAAATATAGGCTAGGTCAGATGGCACATAATAATATAGAATAATCGAAAAATACAACATACAAGACGACGCTATGATAATATTATAACATAATAGTTACCTACGATGCAATTTGTTTCTTGCATTTTTACATATTATCTCAGATACTGCCCAACCCTGTTAGTAAAACACGATGTTTGAAATACTAACTACGGTGACACGATGTTGGCATATTAATCATAGCCCCCCCCCCCCTAATAGAAAAGACCAAGAATGATACAAAACAATGTGCGAAGCTAACATGACCATATAAATCCATTTTAAATCTGTAAATTTATCAAAAAGATTTCAACTTAGCATAGGTATATATAATAGCCTCACATTATATGTCTCACTCACTCTCACGCCGGCTTCAATTTATAACGGTTCATTCCTGGTCTATTCTATTATAATATCTCTATGGACTATGATATTAATATTATGGTTTTGAAAAAATTATACAAAAATATATATTTTGTGACTTGGTGTGGCAAGGTGGTTGCAGGCTTCAGTCACAAACGTGTTCTGAAGTCAAGCATCAGCCGGTGTCACTAGTTCCCGGATGGGTTACCACCCGGGTTTTCGAGACAAATAATCGCCACATTTGCATACACGTGTTCTAACCAACCGTACCCTTCCCCACGATTGAGTATCTACAAAATAACCTCCAGGCTCATTACCATAGATGTTAAAAAAAAAATAAAAAAAGGTGCTCTGCTGTACAGTAGGTTACAAGTGGGTCACTGTATAATGGATGGTATTAAATTTGAATATATCATTGTATAAGAAAAATGTTTCTGAGCAGAGACGGTATGTCAGTCTAGGTATAAGACATATTATATAAATATCCATGGTACTAACCCAAAATTTGACTTATAATAGGTACCTATAATAAATTCCAAATTAATCATATCACAATATCCATTAGGTACTTATAACGCGTTATACATTAACAAAAACTGTGATACTATCATAGATATATAATAGTATACTTTAGAAGTTTCAAATACCCACGAATAATATTATACAATTACAACAAAATAACTAAAATAGTTATTCTAGGTTTTTTATTATGTACCTAATTTCGTAGAAATTTGAACTTAAAATGACTATAAAAATAAACTGTGCTTCCGTATTTTTTAGGTTTTTTGTTAACAGAATTAACTACATACGTGGAATCTTGTTTTAAATGTTCAATACTTAGACATAAAAGTTCAACATTTTATACATTTTTAACTTCAAAATAATTATTCAATTTTAAATTTGATAAATTTTGTCAAATTTCTATCTTTAAATACTTATAAAAAAAAAAATTGTGCCTATGTATTTTTAATATTTTTCAACTGCTATCGTAACAATATATCAGGAGCCTTGTATTAAATTTTTACACTTTTTGGCCCAATAGATAAAACTTTATTGATATATATTATAGAAAAAAATAACAAAAATGAAATATGAAGTTTTCCGTAAACAGATCAAAATGTTATCAAGTATAAGAATTAATAAAATAAACATTCAGTGAAATTTTCATGTATCTACAGTTATTCGTTTTTGAATTACAACAAAATATGGAAATCGCTACATGAGAAATCGAGTGAATATCCAATGT
>WHPZ01586104.1:0-12326 GCA_016617965.1 Macrosiphum rosae
AACCAATATTAAGTTATATTATTATATAGTATAAAATTTGTATTTAATTATTTTCCCATCAGAAAAGTAGAAGTTAAAAATATTAAATAAGTAAATTTATTAAATTTATAATAAAAATAAAAAAATACACATTGTAAAATCATTACATTTATTACTATTATTTTCGTGGATTTTTTTTCTTGGCTTTTTTTTCGTTGGCTTTTTTTTCCTACATTTAAATATATTATAGATCTATATTATATAACATAATATAGGTATATAGATTAAAGATAAGATCATAATAAATATTATTGCAATATATTTATGTAAATAGTATATAAATGATAAACAAGCAAGCTGTGTACCACCGAATGTCTATATACAATTATTGACGATGTCTATACTACTATAATGCCTTCTATACTATAGATAGTATTATTTTGTAATACTAGTAAACATAGGTCAATATACTTATGTGGTATAATATAGGTATTAGGTATAACCGTGTATTGTGTATAAGTGTATTATATTATAATATATTATATCGTATTATTCAAGAAAAAAAATCAGAAGAAATGATTATAAAAAAGAATAATAATATGCATTAACAACTTTGTGAATAACTACCTTTATGACTCATGCGAGAAAAAATATTTTTACTTACCTAACGATTACAATATTATAAGAGTACCTACCTACATCATTATTATAGGTAATATGGTCAATAATAGTCGTTCAGAAGTTGCGACTTGCGGCGGCGGCGGCACTGTTTGGCGGGCATATCAAAAAGGATACCAGATTTGTACCTGTAAAATACCTTTGTTATTACATAATATTATGTTTGCATACCTATTATAATAAAAGGTACCTTAATAAACTGCACAAGGGAAGAAAATTAACTATATAAAATATATACATATAAGTAGTGTTTGAAGTCTGAGAAATATTTCACAGAAACGTGAAACATTGAAATTTTTTTTATTATACGACAATTATACGTAAATATAAAACTTATTAAATTTAAAAATAAAACAAAATATATTAAAATACTGAAATATTTCATTTTTTTAAATTTCATGAAATTTTCAAACACTACCTACATATAAGCACATCATGCCGAGTATTAACAATATACATATTACATAATATAGCCTATAAAAAATATATATAGGTAATATAGGTATTAATATATTATTATCTATATCATAGCGATTTATTGTGAACACATAATACATTGTTGCATTACATATTTTACTGATATAATGTCTGATGCTTGGTTATTGTTAACTATATGGCTAATGACGCAATATTTTGGACTTTAGCCTCAAATAATTAAAATTGTCCTGCTATACATGTGATTTATATACCTAATTGAATTACATAAATATTCATACACAAATAATATAATTAATATATTATCATTTAAGCAAATTATGGGTTGTAACTGTATACCCACGTACCTACTGCAGTTTTGTCGAAAGTTCATCTAAATATTCTAAATATTCAAAATCTTAAAATTGAACTGTTTATTTGAATCTATATAGCTTATTGGTATACGTGTACTTGGTGTCTGCACAGATGCAGTTGGCACAGTTTGCGGTCAATATCTTTTTGGTGGCATTTGGGGTTACTATTTGTTTTATACCTATGATCTGGTTTTACAATACTGACATAATAATATAAAATATTAATAATAATAATTATTTAGCTCTTATTTAGCTCTTATTCCACTTCAATACATTGACGAAGGTTGGCTAATAATTATGGAAAGTAGTCCAAATAATGAAAAACTTAAATTATTTCATGACTATTTTGTAGAACAGTGGCTCAAAAATGAAATAATGTCCAAGAATCTATGGAATTGTTACCAAGAAAGACACAGGACGAATGTTGTTGAAAGTTGGATGGTTGGAACAGAAAATTGAACAAACAAATTAATAGACCTCGACAAACTTTTTTAGCTCTATACAAATGTCTCAAATTAGAAACTGGGCATGGAGACTCAATGTTTGATCGACATTTTTCAAATTTAGAAGGAAAGAAAAGGAAAACATGTTACATGAAACTCGACATTAGAATTGACAAAATATTAATCATATGAAGAGGATAGAGACTTAAGAAAATGTCTAAAAATTCTTTCGTTCGTTAAAAAACTTGCCTAATAAACCATAACAATTAACTAAACATATCTCTATAAAATTTATAGTTAAATATCATAATAATTTTTAATAAATATTAAAAAAAACTTAAGCATGGCAGTAGATATTTTATTTTATTTATTGACAGTCCTAAGCCTGTAACAGTGAGAAGGAAAGTTTAGTTTATTGTATTATACGAAAAAAATTTTGTTTAAAATTATTATTATGTCAGTATTGTAAAACCAGTTCATAACCCATAGGTATAAAAAAAGAGTGACCGCCAGTGCCACCAAAAACTATAGATAGTATGATCATGGTTCGCCGGGGCACAGGTCGAATGTGTCCTGACTCTTGATAAAACCTTATCTTAATCCATAAAGTAATCGTAGATATAATAATGCTATACAATATAAATATTATATTATTATTAATTATTCATTAAATAATTATGCGAGCGTATGCTATCTCCACATTTTATATATATAACTTCTGCGGTTTAGATTTTTGAATAATTTATTTACAAAACGAAATAAATAATTGAACAAAAAACAACATTTGAAAATTGTTTATGTACCTACCCACACAAAAATAAACAATAATCATAACAACAAAAAACAGTAAAAAAAATATTTAACCGTAAAACTCTTGACAGTTGACAGGACGAACAGACAGACAACGCCACAACGAAGTTAGGGATGAGCGCGGCGATGCGGCGTGCCGTATATATAGGTACAATGTAAGCCACTGTCGGTAGCTCCGGTGACATTTAAGTCCACGGAAACAGACGGGGATGAGACGACTTCTTTCATATTCGTGGACAGAAAAGACCACCGTCGGTGCTCCGGAAGGGATTTTGCGCAACTAGAGCTGAAATGTTGCGGGAGGGGCTGTTGTAGCCCCCACCTGACATTACATGAAAAGTAACCCGTAACCCATATTTGTCACTTAGAAATATAAAAAAATCATACAAACAAAATCAATTATTTATTTACTCAAGTATTTAATTATGCCTTATTTTTTAATACTTATATATTATAATTTTCAAATATTATAATAATAGTATTTTTTGCTTAATACCTTTATATTTTATATTATAAAATATCCCCGAAATAAAATATGACGTTTCCTAATAATATTTTAACGATATGTAAATAATAATAATTATTATTAGAAGTAGATTTTACAAGTTTTACTTAATATACCTAGGTAGATACAATATTTAAAAGATTATAAAATAAAAATATTTCAAATGATGGATACATCAAATAAAATAAATAATTATTAAACAAATAGTTAATGAATGTAGGTACCTAATCAGTAATCACTAATAACCTAGCTAACCAGAATTTATCATTTGACTGTCAAAATGTTCAGAAAAAAGCTTTAGAATCCATTAAAAAATATAGTGTTTACCATTTGAAAAAATAAAGTCGATTTTATTATAGGTACAACTGCGTGCTTAAAAATTTTTAAAATTTTTATAAAAAAAATGCCTGTTAAAAATAAGAAACATTACGTCTTTTTTTATTTTAACAAAATACCATATCATCGATCCATAAGTGTTAAAAAAAACGCCGCGTACAATGACATAAGATACTCCTTGTATATTTTTTGCATAGTAAAAAATTATACAATAATATAAAGTCGTTAATATGTAAAGATACAATTATTTTGAAGTTAAAGTTGAAAGGGGACCCACTGAGTGTATGGTGTCCAGGGACCCAATTGATCCTTTTCTTTGTGTGTTTATACGATAAGTAGTCGAAATAATGCTTCGATTTTCAACTTCAGTATCTTGTTCGATGGGAAAGTAAATATTGTTGGTGCATTGGGGATTTTCATAATCGCCGTGAAAAACAAAAGAAAAATTAAGGAAAATCGGGAATTTTTACGCAAAATCGACTTTAGTTTTCGGTGTAACTTTAAAAAAAATGACCGTAGATACATGGAATTTTAACTGGTTGTTTCTATTTGCATTTTATATACACAATAACATTTTCAAAATATTGATTTGATTTGTTTTGAACTGTTTAGCGACATTTTCTGTTTCCAATTTTATTAGTTTTTTTTTCTATGAATGTCAATAACACTTTATTTGTTGAGTAAAAATACTTTAAAATTTAATACAAAGCTCCTTCTATATTGTTACAATGACATTTGAAAAATATTAAAATTTTTTAGTCACAGTTTTTTTTTATAAGCATTTAGAGTTCAAAAATTAACAAAATGTGGAAAAATCACGAAAATTAGCAAATTAAATTAAGTTAAGAATTCATAAATATTTTTCTTTTTAAATCTAAGATTTTAAAATGTAATACAAGATTCCTAAATTCCTTATAAGATTTTCTACCTTTATCAAACAAAAAAATGTCTATAAGAAAGTAAAATTAAATTTTTTGGAGCGTATAAAATTCAAATTTTTACAACATTGGATGAAAATCACGCTGGATTTCTCATGTAGCGATTTTCTTATTTTGTTGTAATTCAAAAACTAGCAACTGTAGATACATGCAAATTTCACTGAATGTTTATTTTATCAATTCTTATACTTGAAAAAATGTTCAAAATATTTTGACATGTTTTAAGCTGTTAACGGGCAATTTAATATATATATATATTTTTTTATGAATATCAATAAAGTTTTATCTGTTGGGCCAAAAAGTGTAAATATTTAATACAAGGCTCCTGATATATTGTTACAATAGCAGTTGAAAATATTAGAAATACATAGGCACAGTTTTTTTTTTATAAGCATTTAAAGATCGAATTTTGACAACATTTATCATATTTAAAATTGAATAATAATTTTGTAGTTAAAAGTCTATAAAATGTTCAACTTTTATATCTAAAGATTGAAAATTTAAAACAAGATTCCACGTAAGTAGTTAATTCTGTTACCAAAAAATCTAAAAAATACATAAGCAAATTTTATTTTTATAGTCATTTTAAGTTCAAGTTTGGACGAAATTACATATTAAAAACCTAGAATAACTGTATAAAATTATTCGTGGGTACTTGAAACTTCTAAGGTATACTATTATTTATCTATGATAGTATAACGATTTGCTGTTGATGTATAACGCTTTATAAGTACCTACTGGATATTGTGATATGATTAATTTGGAATTTACTATAGGTCAATTTTTTTTTAATACTATATAGATTATTGTATAATATTATGCCATACCGTCTTCGCTCAGAATCATTTTTCTTATACAATGATATTATATCATTGAATTTAAATGTTATACCATCCATTATACAGTGACCCCCTTGTATAACTTACTGTAGTAAGGTAGTACAGACTACAGGCGTACATTAGAGCGACATCCACTTGCCCACCTTTTTTTTATTATTTATTTATTTTTTTTATTGTAAGATTAACACCAACCGGCCTTTTATATTGATTATTGAAAATGACTAATTAGCATATTGTATTTGTTTAAAATTCTTAACACTAAAAATAATACCGACCACACCATATTCTGGGCGGCTTATAATATAACGAATATATTGACCCAAGTTACCTAATTAGTATTTAATTTTAAAATGTTTAGTCATATTTCCATATAGGCGTCAAGGACTTTTATAAAAGATTGTCTTAGATTGTATTTATTATAACTTATTATTAATAAATAGCAAAAACAATAAATTACGCAATGAAGTTATATGTGGCATAGACAAGCGCTATTTGTTCATTATTTTAAAATATTTTGGTGTGGAATTAGGTGTGTAGTAGCAAAATATCTTAATTTTAGGCCCTGTACGCCGTACCATAGATTAAACATACATATGTGTACGTTTAATCTATGTACCTACCTACATACCTACAATTAGAGACAGCTAGTGGCGTGGCTAACTAAAAATTTTCCAGAGGCAAGTTACAAATATCCCAAGTATTAATGCATAATAATGTATTAAATATTAATAAAATATAACTAATTATATTTCAGATCGTTATGAACTACCTATTGAGTATATTATCATATTACCTACATTTACTTGGGGGCCCGCCGGCTACCACCCACCCTTCTATTTAAGAAAAATCTCAGAGGCATTCGCCTCTGAAATTTCAGTTCACTACTCCACTGATCAGAGAGCCTCTACCTATACAATATTATACGTTTTGAGCGCATTTTTATACCACTTTATATTTTTATTTTATTTTTAAGGCTCTTGTAAGCGAACCATATTTAAGGCGTTGGATTTAGGCAATATTCCATATCCATCGGGAGTGCCATGTATATTTAATAGTGTAATGATGGATCATTAGACATTAGTGTGCGAGAATTTCCCGAACGTTTTATATTATAATCTATTAAGGCACCCAGTGCCAACGTATTGGCTTTACCAGTTTACAAGGAGAAATATGTATTAAAAATTACCTTTCTGCCCATATAGTGGCCCAATTGATCCTTAATCCGAGCTTGGCATACAAACGAGAAGTCACATTTCAACCCATATGGCTATAAAAGTCCCGATAAGCGAAAGAAAAATTGATCCAGTACCGAAATCCCACTTTTAATTTTGAAAACATATTAATTGAGTTCCTTATTCTCTTCTCTAAGTTTGGTAGGAAATGGATTTTTGATTTGTTGTATTGTTTAATTAGTAGGTATACCTACCTATTATCTAGGACCAAATAGTTAAAATTTTTTTGCAAAATGAACTTTTACTGTACCTAGTGAGTATAGTGTTACTGTTACAGAAAAAAAAAATTAAAATGTATTTTCTACAAAACAAAGACAAGAAGCAAACAAAAAACACATTTTTTCAAAATTAAAATTGAAATTCTGGAAGTATATCTTATTCTTTTGCTTATTATTGGTCTAAAATGTCTAAGTGCACGAAAAAACGACAAGCTTAAGGCAAACTTAACACTAAAAACCAATTTGGAATATGCAAAGAGTCGTACGACCAGATTGAAACAATATAGGTACGAGGTACCTACCATTGTACATTTGTACCAATAACATCTTCGATATCGATAGGCATGACTAAGAGAGTGGATAGAAAATTTTCGAATCTTGGCAGTCAATAAGCTTATGACAGGTTCAACTAACTTTAAACAATGACGTAAGTATTAGGTAAAACAAATAAATGGAAATGTAGAGCTACAGGAAAACTAAATGGAAAAGGAAACTTATAGATATCTATATTATATTCTGTGATAGGCACCTAGCTTAAAAAAAAAAATTAAAAATTAAATTGGAAAAATTATAGTTTATACATTTCAAGTAGGTACCTATTTTAGTGCGTACTACAAAAAAACAATAGTTTAATTAAAATATCAATGTATATTACTTTTTTTTTCAAAATTCATATAGATACTTACCTATTGTATAAAAATTAACTATTGTAAATAATTTATTGAAAACAAAAACTGTTTTTTATATATATTTCATAATAATTCATAAATCATAACTATTGCCCAACTGTATATTTTGGTAATTCTGTGCAATTCACGGGTCGTGTTTGGTGATAAAAGTAAAATCGTAGTACTTACTCGTAGTAGCCTGGATAATCGAATTCGGAATTTTTTTTGGACGGGTTTCAGGAATTGACCCCCCCATTCCCATCGTTCACAATATTATATTTATTGAATAATAGAAATTATAACTTCAAACTTGCAGCAGCCTAAAAATACAATATTTGAAAATCACAGGCAGTCCCAAAACGTTGCTGTGTTCATTGCGATCCTCGTCCGTATCAATCACGCCGCGTTCCTAACTTCAGACCACTCTAACCAGAACACTACCAACGACCACCACCTACCACAGATTCCGTGACACCACTTTCGACGGGGAATGATACTACGACTCTCGATGATTGTCAATTGATAAAAATTAAGGTGTGTACTATAATTTGTACTTGTAGAAACAGTGTACGGTCTGCTGTGTTTGTGCTCCATCGTAATTTCGTTTTCTGTGGTCTGCTAAACATTCGAATCGCGGCGGACAGTTACGTTTTGATCGTCAGAACCCTCTCAGGTAAGCCCGTCCGATCCCGAACCAGCCCTTGTCCGCGTCCTCCCGACCGCTATCGATTCACTTTCAACGACACTTGTTTACACAATATTATTGTTCACACTACAACTGATTGTCGGGCGGTTCAGTGGGGACGATTTTGGGCGTGAACGGTCTCGTTTTTGATCGGTCGCTTTGACGTTGTTGTTTGCAGGTCGACTAACGAAATCATGGTGGACACCGGTTGTTTCTTCAACATTGACGGCGGATACTTGGAGGGATTGTGCCGCGGCTTCAAGTGTGGCATACTCAGACATGCCGATTACCTGAACCTTGAGCAGTGCGAGACCTTGGACGATCTCAAATTGCATCTGCAATCCACGGACTACGGCCAGTTCTTGGCCAATGAACCCAGCCCGCTGGCGGTGTCCGTCATCGATGACAAGTTGCGCGAGAAGCTCGTCATTGAATTTCAACACATGCGCAACCATGCCGTGGAACCCCTCAGCACGTTCCTCGATTACATCACGTACAGTTACATGATTGACAACATCATATTGTTGATCACCGGAACACTACACCAGCGCCCCATATCTGAATTGATACCAAAGTGTCATCCATTGGGGAGTTTCGAGCAAATGGAAGCAATACACGTTGCTGCTACTCCAGCCGAACTCTACAATGCTGTGTTGGTCGACACACCGTTGGCTCCATTCTTCGTTGACTGCATTAGTGAACAGGATCTCGACGAAATGAACATTGAAATTATTCGTAATACTCTGTATAAGGCTTACTTGGAATCGTTTTATGATTTTTGTAAAAAGCTTGGAGGTATCACTGCTGATACTATGTGTGAAATATTATCGTTTGAAGCTGATAGACGGGCAATAAACATTACAATCAACTCGTTTGGAACAGAATTGACTAAGGATGATAGAGCTAAACTGTATCCAAGATGCGGCAAACTCTACCCAGATGGTCTTGCAGCCTTAGCTAGAGCTGATGATTACGATCAGGTAACGTTTACAACATAATAGAATGACAATTTTTTTTAGAAAATAATCATATTCTGATATGCTTTTTATATCATATAGGTCAAAGCTGTTGCTGAATACTTCGCTGAGTACAGTGCTCTGTTTGACGGTGCTGGCACTAATCCTGGTGAAAAAACTCTTGAAGATCGTTTCTTTGAACATGAAGTGAAGTTGAATGTTAATGCATTCATGCGCCAATTCCATTACGGTGTTTTCTACTCGTATTTGAAACTTAAAGAACAAGAATGCAGAAATGTCGTGTGGATATCTGAGTGCGTGTCGCAAAAGCATCGTGCTCGCATGGATAACTACATTCCCATTTTCAAATAACTTATTAATCGATGGTTATTTGTGCAGGTACACATATATTATCAATTATCATCAATTTAACATTATAAATTATCAATACCCTTTATCGTACAGTTTTGAGGTATAATTTAGATTGTTCATAGATTGCATAGTATATTAATTCATTGTTTTTATTTATCATTCCAACGGTATTAATATGTCTGGAGCATTGTTGATAGCTTTTTCAGAATATTAAATGTTTTTGTTTTTATTAGATTTTAAGTGTCCAAAAGGAAAAAAAACATAGTAAATTATTATCATTGAATTATTGGATAAGAAATCAAAAAATACCATCTTTAGAATTTATTATAATTTTTGTTTTCAAAAGACCGTTATTATATTTTAGACAGTCTTAATGTTTATTATGAAGAATAAATTTAATTTTCAAATGACCAGTTACTTCATGTTTTTATTTATTTGAAAAATTAATCATGCATCCTAAATAAAATACACTTCTACATAATGTTTTTTATATATTATGTACTCAGTACTATAGTAAGTAATGATAAAAAAATATACATTTTATTACAACTATATTATATTAAACAAATGATTAGAGAAAGAAAACGAGGAGGTTGATTGCCCATTAAAGCACTCCCAATAAAAATGTCTGTTTTGTGGGTTTCAAGCTAAAAATTACACATTCACCACACAACTACGACCCAGTGGTCCTGTAGCTTAAATATCCAGTCTTTAGCTGATCACCGATTTCCCTTTAATGAATCCTTCTTCCCGTGTTATCTTCTCAATGGTAAAATATTGATTTACCTTCCTTTTTACAACGCATAAATTTGGTTCCCTCTCTACCTATCTGAAATGTTTTGTCTTTTATACCAATTAATAATGTATTGTTCAATTTTGTTGTTGACTTATAAAATATATTACATATATGCATGTAAAATGTACATCTTTTATAATTGGGCTTCTGACCGTAAAACGTAAAAAAATTAAAATTAAAAATTTATTACCATTTATTTAGAATTATATGAGGTTAGATACATGTCCACAAATAATAATTATAAATAGTAATAGGGCAGGTCAAGGACACCAGGACAATTCATTAAAATATACCCTAAATCATTACTAAAATAACAATTCTAAAATTTTCATAAATTTTTAAGCAGAAATATCCTTCATTTATCCACCAAAAAGCACCAATTTTCAGTTTTTTCCTACTTATTTTATAGGGGCACAAACGTTCAGCCTATAGGCGTGCGCACGGGTGCAGCGAATGCTGCTTTCGATGCACCTGACAATTTATTTTGGATTTAGTGGGCTGGTAGATATTAATTTGAAAGATATATACATAGAATGAATAATTTTAGTTATATTGAGTTTATTATTAAATTAAAATATAAATGTTCAATGTTATTCAAATTGTATGAAAAATTAGATGAATTAGGTGAGGCTGTGATTTATATTGTGGTACAGATTCTAATGTTTATTTTGATGATGGGAAAAATTCTGTCAAAACAGGTGAATTGCTTGGAGAGTGGACAGATGAACTCGGTAAGAATGAATACATAAAATTGTGGGCATCAACAGGTCCTAAAAGCTATTATTATGAAACTAATTTAGGTAAAAATGTAACTGAAATAAAAGGTTTTACATTGAATTATCAAAATTTATAAAAGTTGAATGGGAACACTATGATAAAATTAATCAAAAGTGAAGTTTCTGAAATGTTTTATACTTTATCTGAAGAAGTTAAGAAAGAAAGTGTTGATCTAGAATATAATCAAACAACTAGAGATACAAAGACCAATAATTTAGTCGATAAAAGGATTAAAGTGTCATTAAGAAATTTCAATTTGAATATGATAAAAGGGTTATCTTACAAAATGATGATACACTACCTTATGGATACTAATCTTAAAAATTTTCAAGATTGGCTTGGTTTCGTATTGAGACTATCACAATAAAGATTTTATTGAAGTTTAAATATTTATGAAAACATTATGTATAAAGGAAAACATACAAAGAAATGATAAGTTAACTCATCATTTCTTATTGGAAGAACTTGAATTACCAAAGTGTAAATGCGTTAATTTAGAAGAATTTTTTCAAAAAAAATTTGAATTCAAGAATGGCGAAAGTCAGTTAGTTGAAAAGATAAATAATTTAAGGAAAGAGATTATTAGGTATGAAAGTGCCTCCCAAGTTATTATAGGATCAATACTCAAGATTAAACAAATTACAAAAGGGGGAAATTGAAAAATTATTTTACAATTTTGATAAAATCCTTTTTAACATACAAAAGTTTTGCTTTCTATATATTGGGATTTATTTCCTAAATGAAGATGAAATATGATGTACTTCAACATAAGAATGCATTGATGGAATACATTTTACAATATTAAAAATTTTTTGAAATTGTAAAATTTGTCAATGAAAGAGTCCTTATACACTTCCATTTATAATAGATAAAAATTATTTTTTTACAATACCTGTTTTACTAGGTACCTACTATTTGAATACATTTTGTAATGAGGAAAATATTTGAAGAAAAATTATTAAACTGCATATCACAGAGAAATAGTGTACAATATTTTTTATCTGAAAGAGATAACATTATTATTGGTACAGATATGTAATGAATGTTATCATAATCTCTCATAATAGGTTCAACATGGTTGAAGTGAACATTGAAAGTGGTTGTGATGATTTAAATAATATTTTTAATGTTATAATTGTCAACCTTTCTTCAAAGGATGATGTTTTAAATAAAATAAAATCTGGTGAATTGAAGATAGCTAGTGATCTGAAGCCTTTTGTTTTTAAAAGACTTGGTTTGAAACCTGGTAATCGAGCCACACCCAAAAAAATAGGTGTAAAATCACATAAATATTTATTAAGTATCA